>JALIZH010018541.1:0-47085 GCA_030522465.1 Rhipicephalus appendiculatus
TACTCGGCGACCACTTTTCTTGAGAGTACTGTGGAAGCTACAGAACCGAAGCGCACACTTGCTACCATGCCAAAAAAATAGCATTTAAGATTACTGATAATTTTCTTCTAATTTGTTTTGCTCAAATAAATGTCACTTTATTTATTATGAGACTCATACAGTTGCTTCAACTCGTAGGTAAAATACAGTTGTTGTTCACTTAGCAAGAATGCCTTCCTTTTTATTTTCATTTCTTAGACAGCACAACAGTTTCCCTTCCAGCACACCAGTTTTTTCCAAAGTAAACACGGCGTCCATGACGTAGTGGGTCAGTGTGCGGCCGCAAACGCCGTTTTTTCAAAAGAAATATACTCGTAATATGACACTAAAATGCACACTAATCCATCGAATTGTTTCTGCCATTCACATTTTCATGTCTATCTTTTTCTAAGTGCGTTACCGTTTGGAGCGAGCGAAACCGAAATCAGTCGCAAGCTGCCGTAGTACTTGCGGAGCAATACGAATTAGCGGAAGCTCCGCCTCCGTAGCCTTCGCTCCAATGTCAACATAATTTGTCGCCGACTATAGCCACGTATCTTGTTGTAAATCCTGAATAGCAGTGTGTACTTCTCTTTACAGTTCGAGCGTAAATATCTGCCCTTCAGCTTGTTCCATTCTCAGCCATACTCGGGGAGAATCGATATGTAACTTCACCCGAACTCTAAGCTTTCTACTTTCGTTCCTGTCATAAGTGCGCTGGCCCTGCGCTTAGAGACGGACGACACAGAATGAGGAGCAAGTACATTATCAGCAGAGTACCACAAGGAACGTCTTTTTTCGACATCACTGTCGAAGGCATCCTTCTTCGGGGCACTGGCTGAACGTGTAGCAGACGCCTCATCGAATGACTAGTAAACAGTGTAGAAACCTGAACTCAAGATAGACACTTTATGTAATAATAATAATAATAATAATAATAATAATAATAATAATAATAATAATAATATTAATAATAATAATAATACTGCTACTACTAATACTACTACTACTAATAATAATAATATTAATAATAATAATAATAATAAGAAGAAGAAGAAGAAGAAGAATAAAAAAAAGAAGAAGAATATCTGTTTTACGTACCAAAAACACCGTATGATTGCGAAGTCGTATTGGAAGGCTTTATCTATGTTAAGATTAGGTCAGCACTGCATCTTCAAATATGAAAATGAAAGTTTGTGTTGTGATGTCTACCTCGCAGATAATGCTGCTTCCATCAGCGTTGTGCAATGTCTAGCACGTTTACGAAAACAAAAAAAGCTTACGCAAATCCTTATAGGAAAAAAACAAAGATCCCTCTATGGCCGACAAAAATTCTCTTGATGAAGCGTAGTGGAGGATTGTACAACATATCGACATATGGCTGGTGGTCTCGTGCGTTTCGTGTGGAAGCATTGTATTGTAGCTTGTCATATAAAGAAGAGCGTATTTACCTAATTTTGCTTCCATTGTTTGCATTCGACTGAAAACGCACCCCGTCCACCTGGATGGATCAGTGGCTAAGGTACTCGGCTGCTGACCCTAAGGTCGAGTGTTCGATCCCGGCCGCGGCGGTCGCATTTCGATGGAGGCCAAATGGCAGAGGCCCGTGTACTGTGCGATGTACGTTAAAGAACACCAGATGGTCAAAATTTCCGGAGCTCTCCACTACGGCGTCTCTCATAATCATATCCTGGTTTTGGGACGTAAAACCCCAGATATTATGATCATTATAACGCCCTGCTCAGAAAAAAATAGAGGAGGTACCTCTAGTTGTTGCTGCCATAAAACCTCTTGAAGTGGGCATTGATAAGCACATTGCGTTCATCTGCATGCTCTTTTCAGTGTGGCCAAAGCCGAAACACTTATCCTACCAAAATGGAAGTGCCAGCACGCGCCTTGCGAGTACCTGATAATCGCTTCTTATTCAGTACGTTTACTTTTTTAAATAACCGTAAACAGTGCAATTTCCACTTATGTTTAGTACGTGGTGCTCGCATTATCTTAACTACGTCACGCGTAGAGAGTATTCAACGCCCTCATTTCCAAACATGCTCAATAGTTTTGGTGCGAACAGTTTTGTGTGCATATCCGCACAATAGAATTACTTATTTTTAAGGCTGCCGGCTTAGGTTCGCAGCAGGTCAGTACAAAGTGCATTCTTGTTTGTTCCTATACACTCCATCTCTGCATGCATTTACACGCTGGGCATCACGCGATGCGCGATCTTTCAAGCAAAGGTGATACTTCAAGTTCTAGGTGCTACTTGAAAATCGACAACACCTCCTCAACAGCACAACTCGCGAACTATTGTTGCGTTGCATCGGCAAGCTTGGAAGGACAGCTGTTTTTTACTGTTTTCTTTGGATAAATTCTTCAGTTGGCTGTCTCGTTTTAATATTTTGAGCACTTTGTGCACACTCTGAAACATTACATGCTCTCATCAATCATAACTGAAAGCATGCTAAAAGTAGAGAGCAGAAATCACCAATAAGAAAAATACTTCGTGATATCATCGAGTGGTTTCCGAAACGTACGTTGTCGTCATTTCAATAATCAGAAAATTGAAAAGTGTGAAGATTGCAAACAAATAAAAAATATATTTCTCTGCTCTTATCTACAACGATTTCGCACCTACAAATATTGGCGCAATAAAATGGAGTGTGCAGGATGTTCGAGCACACCGATGTCATTTTTTTTCATGGTACTAAAATTTCCCGTCTAGTTTTCTAGCGGTAGTGATGGCCTCATGAACTCCTGTTATTGCTACAGCCTACGTTCTATAGCAATTCTTTTTTTTTATTTTTTTGAGTGCAATCGAAGTCGTGTTACGGCCTATAACTTCATTATGGATAACTAAGAAAGCCGATAAGAGATAAATGTGCATTTGTCCAAAATGATTCCTTTTTTAAGCAGGAAGAGGGGGGGGGGGGTCATTGTTCTGAAGACATCCTGCACTGGGAACGCGCTGAAAGACGGACGAAAAATGCCATCTGTACTGTTCAAACATCTGCAGTATTAAGAGGCTGTTTTGCAGGCGTTCGATGTATATATATGCACACGTGTGCAGCTCAGCTATGTCCATTTTGTCGTGGTAACCCCTTCTCGACAAAAACATTTATAAGGCATCCTGACTTAAAATGTTGGCATTTTTCTTTTCCTTCCTGACAATCGAATTGTCCTTATCAAAAACGCTATATGGAGACCACAACATGTGGGCTTCTTCAGTGTTCAACTGAATCTGTTCAAAGTAGGTGATCGTGGGCTCTGGCAGCGAATGCCGTTATGTTTCATCAATAAAAAAAAGGAAAAATGAATAGAGATAAAGTTATTCACAGAACAGCTGCTAACAACGATGCGTCTAATCAAAACAATAAAGAAACAGGCACTCGCTAAATGAAGTTTTACGCAGATTTTCAGCATGAGTACATGCATTCCTTCTTTTTTTTCTTTTTTTTTTAAGGCGCGTCAAAACTTGCATGAGACTAGCATGCATTTTAAGCTCTTATAATATAATTTTAGTACTTGTATATCATGGTAGCACGATTCCGGTAGGAAGCCCATATTATTATAACTTATTCTACCGCAGTTTTATATACGTGGCCCTTTTCAACGCGCACAGTGGCCACCTTCTACAAGCAGCGAAGATCACGTGAGGTACAGAAGCGGCGCGATGTAAGTTCTGAGATAATGTTCAGCAAGCGTCCGTTATTTTCTGTAGTTGTCAAAAACATAAAAACAATTGAGATTGTGAACACCAGCTCGAGCTCAAGATAGGTGTAGAAATATGTACATACTGTAGTTCTTTTCATTAAATTAGAGTTATTATGTCCCTGAATGCGTGTGCGCTCTCAGCGTCCTGCAGGTAATATATCTGATGGCTAGAATGTTTTATGTTGGTTATGTGACTTGACCTAGAAGCTGTATGAGAGCAATAAACTAATCCGAATATGGAAACAGGTCGAGGTGGTTTAACTAAGGCTGCCTATTCCTTATGCTGATTAAGTCAATCGTGCTCAATATGCTGGGTGTATGGCAACGCATATATTTTTTTTAATTTTTTTTTCAGGCAAAAGGCAAAAAAGTACAATTTCCCAAGGGGACCGGCGAAAAGGCAAAAAAGCCTGACGAGGCGCCTGCCCCCTGTAAACCCAAAATCCCCCCCCAAAATGGCACATTGCTCAGTGTAGGATTATTAGTGAACAAGGTACAAAGAATAAATGACAATTGCTACATACCAGTCATATGTGTATAAGAAAAAAAAAGTGATCGAATTGGCCGAGGCAATGTCATCAATAGGTAGCTCACGTGACTAACAAATAAAACATAGCTGGAAAAACATAACCAAACGTGAATGTGATTTACATGACGAAAATAATATATTCAGTACATAACGTTTCAAAAATTCTGAAAAACAAATACTTTTGGGAATACAAAACAATAGTTATGATGATGGTGATTATGTTTCCAATACAAAACAATGGTTATGATGATGGTGATTATGTTTCGCGGATTGTGTCCCACTCGCTAGCATCATATAAATATGATGCTAGCGAGTGGGACACAATCCCGCCCTCAGCGCCGCTGAACTTGATTACATCGCACGATTGTAAATAATTTATGACTCTTAGCTAGTCTTCTTTATTATTCCCGTACTCTCCATTGCCTGCGAGTCCGCTGAACTAGCGGTAGCTCCTCTAATTATGCTAGCACGTGCCACTGCATACGTGGGGTGGAGTAAGTGGCGATCATTTAGAACGCAGTTCTTTTTTGCCAGTCTTTAGGACAATTTTATGCGCGTTTCAGTCATACCTCGAAGCTGCATTGTGTTTCTACATATCCTTATACTGGTAAAACGCAAAGAACACACACACAAGTAAAATATTGATTGAATAGTGCAAATACCAAGATGCTAGTCTATACCAAATGGCAGCCAGTACAAACAACTATATATATATTGCTGCAACCAACGCATGGAAGAATTTGGAGAAGATTCACGTGACTAGAAAGAAATATGACCTCTTATTTTAGGTTCGCATTTATTTTTCATGGTGCGTGTAAAATTGTTGCATTGACTCACTCAAAAACCTAGATGAAGGAAAAAAGTGTAAATTTTAATGGCTTGTTTCTCTTTGTTAGACATATATACACCCCATAAAGTGGACTGGGGGACACATATATACCCCATAAGGTGGAGGATGGAATGGCCGCCGCGGTAGCTCAGTTGGTTGAGCATCAGACGCGTTAATTGAAGGTCGCAGGTTTGTCCCTGCCCGCGGCAAAGTAATCTTTTCTTCAACTTTTCTTCCCTAACATTTAACCCTCTATTGCATGAATTATGAGAAAATCAATTGAAAAATTATTTGATCATTTTTTATCATTAACTACATGAAGAATAACATGTACAAAAATTTTCAGATTTATTGTGACTGTATTAATGAAGATAAAGGTTTGTGCCAAATATGGCACACTATGCAAGTGGGCGAGCAAACCTGCTGCCATGGCTGAAAAACAAAATCTCACTAATTGCGGTCTTTTTTAGCTTGATTTGTGGAATAAAGCAAACCAATTGCTTCCTGTGTTCAGGCATAATTGAACATTTTGGTTAGTGCATCTGACTGGGGACATCTACGTGCAAGATGGCCGCTTACACGTTTGGCTCTTCGCATGGTGCCGCCTTGCTGTACTTTCCTGCCCGAATTTCCAACCGCTGACTTGTAGTTGTGAGCGTCAGTTGCCGACAAATCGTAAAAGCTAAATATCGCCGTGCACTCGTTAGACTTCACATAATTTTTTCGTGCACCCACGCCAGTAATGTAACAAAAAATTGCCAGGTACTGCTGCTGACACTCGATATTTTCGTGAAGCATCTCAAAACCTACCGCCACAACTGAAATCTGGCAAAAAACGAGATGTGCTGCATGATCTCAGAGGATTTCTTTTTGTTTGTATTTGCACTGTGCAACAAAACATAGATGGCATCATATTGCACATTTCATCACTCCCATGCATACTGTGCCAAATATGGCACATACCGATTTCCGACTATATACCGTAGTGGAAAACGGAATTGATAAGAGCCTTAATGAGCATAAATTTTCAAAGCCACGAGATATGCCAAAATAATTTTTTTCTTGCTTGTGTAACGAGAAAATGGTTGCAAGAAAAATATAGAAGTCACTGTTGTTCATGATCCGAGCTTGCACGTGCACCGTGAAATCTATTTCATGTCTAGATTTCATAATGCTCTAGAGATGGCAGCGCTTTTTTTATATTTAGTGCACGTAACTATAAGGATTACTCTAACTGTGTCACATTCTCCACTGGTCCTCTTGCGCCCGCTATAAAAAATGTTAATCTGTATGTGCCAAATATGGGACGCCATGCAATAGAGGGTTAATTACATTTACTACTAATAACATCCCCCCTACTTTCCTTGGCATTATTATATGTTAGTTCTCATCAAAAAACCTAGACGTTATTCAAAACGACAATTCAACGAAGGCTATATCAGAACATGTGCTGGGTCGGTTCAATTTTCTCTGCCGTCTACAGATTACGGGAAAATATATATAGATCGAGGCTGTTGAAAGTTACTGCTATTGCGAAAACTGCGAGAAATCGCAAGACGCCACAGATATAACAGCAAGAAACTGACATTAACAGAGCCCTCTTTGGGCTCTATGCCCCCAGGCACGTGTTTGCCCAGGAATTTTCTGTTTGCACAGGATCTCCGGTCGTAACCACCACTCGGAACGCAATACCCAGGAAAGAGGGCACCTGCGGCAGACAGCCAAGGCAAAGCACACATTTCGATGGGACACTCCATGTATATGTTGTCACGTGGCCGTGACAGTGAAGAAGGCTCCAGGACTACTCGGCAATGCGGTACTCTATATTTGGGCGAACTTTTGCCCAGAAAATGAAAGGTAAGATTACAAGAAATTCCAGTTGTACAGTGATAGCGGCAAGAACAGCGTCGGCCGTCGGATAATTTCCTAAGTAGTTAAGTGCGTCGGTCCTTTATACCTACGGTATTGAATATTCCAGCGTTATCGTTGGTAACTGGGTTAGTTCTTTTTTTTTCTGGTGGTTTTTTCTCCTCATGCTTGGCATGATGCGCGCCAACTGGATTTTAGTGTTGAATGTACTGGACATAAATACGTTCTCAGATTGCGACCCAACTTCTGATTACAAATGCTTACCTTTCCACAACACTGTTTCAAGCGGACATAGGTTAGCTCAAATAATCAAAATTATTTGAATTGCGCGAAGAATGTCCCTAAAACAATGTGGCATGCTTGAGCGCACTGGGCACGCAAGTTCCCACGTGAACAACGCCATTACTCTGAGGCTCCCCCATAAATAAACGTGACTGATGCAGGAACTGCATGACAAAAGATACACCTCACCTCTTAGAGAAGCTGCAAATGTGGTTTCGGTTTCAATTTTAGTTTTTCTTACTTTTCTGCGCTGCTTTCTTTCTGATGTCCAGTTCGTTGGTCACGGTTCTGGAAAGCGATCTTAGGGCTATTGTTGCACTAAGTACCAGAAAAGCGTTCAAGAGCGAATCAGGTTGGCTTTATTCTCTTGAACGTTGCGTGCGTGGCAGAATGTCCACAATCAGCATACTTTGATCAGTGATCTCATTGTCTGGATCAGTCCCGCGTTGGTTCGGGCTATTATTTGCATGGTTACATGCTTTTTTGCTTCATGTACTAGTCTTCGAGTGAAGTGCTTGGTATATCTGGTCGTTACGGAACACTACCACACATAACCAAAGCACCTACAGAAGCATAACACACGAAATAGTCATTATACGCGCCAAATTCGTCATGCATAATACTGGAAATTTTTTAACCATAAATTGGTAGACAAAATAATCAGATATGACAGCTTCGAAATAAATTCATGAGAAGCTGGACTATATACCGCTGCTTCGAGCACGTGCACCTCCAAGCGTTGGTTACTCAACGAGCACAACAACTAAGCTCTTTGCGCATTTAAAGTTGTCGTGACCAGGTTTTAATACCGCTGCTTATAGGTGACACCAAAATTATTTTATAGTTAGCTTCTGGATTAACTCTCAAAGACGGTAACCTTCTGAAGTATACCTTTACCGCAGTGTAAGCATTTGTTACTTTTGACGAGTTGACATAAATATTTGACAAATCTGTAACCTATAACAGCAGATACGTGGATGCTAATGTTCATGGCAAACAGATAAGTTATATAAATGACAAAGCTTTCACATTCTTACCATTGCAGCGTACTACGATCTGATATTTTCACCCACTGCCTTCGCTGCAACGCCATGCTTCCCAAAATGCTTGCAAGATTGTGAGAGTGAATGCTCCACCTTCTGGTGACTAAGGCCCGTCAACGCTATGGTACTCGCACGGAGCTCTCATTAACTGCCTCCGTGGCTGCAGTGTAGACCTCCGCCATCCGTTGCAATCGACTGGCGTGGTGAACAAGCTAACCTGGCTTTCCAGATAAAATTAGGTCGAGGCTGTGGCCACTGCCGAAACTACCGGCATATGTGATTAAAGCTGACGTCAGAATCAGGAAATTGAAGCAGGGCAGGCTCGTTTTTTTTTTTATTTATTGATTCAATACGCCTATGCTTACGAACATCGCCTGTTATACTTGTTGGTACCTCTCAGTACGACTTCTTTTATATTTATGTAGCGTATACATGTAGCTAGATGTTCGAAGTCTCGTCGATGATGCGCGAGAAAATATTAGTGTCATTTTATCCGACGCCCTTAAAAGCAGGCACAGTAGATTTCTCTTCGAGAATTTATTTTATCGCCTTCACGGGTAGTCAAACCGTATATATCGATTTCGCAAAAATACGTCAGTTGGTCACCCGAGGACACGCGGGAAATTCCCTTCCCATGAGGTAAAGACAGCCTCTTGTGAGGGAAAGCCGACTTCTTGGGCCATTTCATGCTGTCCGATGTATCTGATGTATCAAATGCTCCGGCTAATTTTGTTCGATGTGGGTGTAGCTCTTCGTATTAACTGACGTTAAAGCATTGTCGTATTCGAAAACAGTGCTATGCAAATGATAATTCGATTTACCCGAGTTCTATAGATAGGAGGTTTTATCTGTATTTCCACCACTAGGTGGTCTCTTTATGAATGCACTTTGCACAATGAACAAAGGTTCAATGAGTCTAAGAGCTATATTTCGCTTTGACACTTATGTCGGCCTCACTCAATCGCACTGTTCCTCAACCAACTACACACGAATATACGCTATTCTTTACCCTCCCCTCCTCTTTTTTATCCTCCTCACCCTCACTTCACTTTCCCACCCAGTTGTTATACTGTTCTATAAACGGCTATGCTATGGTTTACCACCCACTCCTTTCCCTAGTTGTCCCCCCTCACTTATGTTTCCCCCTCGCTCTATGGTACTACGCATGGCTATGCTGTTTTACTTTCTGTACCTCAAAAAAAACGGGACATGATTTTTTTTTGTATTTAGGGCGGTTACTTGTATATTTGAATAAACGAACACGCATCCTTCAAAATTACGTAGATTTTGTTTGTCGATTTCACGGCCACTTTTAAGAGTGTAGTGCGCATTAACTATACAACATGAAGTACTGCCTTTCGCGTGCTCCAATTTTTGTGGGGCTGATCCTCAGCGTTTCTGTCCGCTAAGGCAAGCTAAGGCTCAATTGTTAACGTATGTCTTACACGCCTCATCTTTTAACCATTATTAGTCAGCAATAGACTAGTTTGTCACGGTAATATAGTGACTATAGATACCAGCACGGCTTTCAGAAGAAAAGTTATTATCAAACAGCACGTATTTTCGTTCTTCCACTCACCGCGAGTCCTCCGCTACACACAAAGGCGAAACATTAGCCGCACTACATTCAGAAACCACTACATGAACGTGTCGCCACCTATTCAAACAATGTAAATAGCGATACACTTTAGACTGTGGCAATAGTTAGCAAAATGTTTTACTAAAGCGCATTAGGCATACTAGAAGAAAAACTGTAAGAAAGCGTCCAAACTTTGACACTGACAGCACCCAATAAGCTCTTGATTAATGCGAATCCAGGCAAACGCATCAATAACTACACATCAATGGAATTTCATAGATAATGTGATAGGGTTGTTATGATATTTTTTCCTTACTAATTGCGGGTACTGATAATTGCAAAAAAGCAGCAGAAAAAATAACCGCATCAGTGTTTTCCTTCGCTAAAATCTGCGCAGTAAATTTCGCGATAACTTCGGAGGAAGCAAATATCCTGTCACGCGATACTTTCTTCCGAGGTGGGCGGGCGAAACTCCGGGTCTTCAAGGAGACGCGTTTGCGACCAGGCAAACATGGTCGGTGCACGGTGGTATTAGGCGGAGGGCTTCTTGTTTGCACGAAGGAGGACTTACAGGGCCTTGGGCATTTTTGGCTGTCACGCTGACCGAGAATGTGATAAAAGATGCGACCCTCCCCACTTGCCATGCAGTAACAACATAGGCCGAGAAAGCTCTTCAAAGTGTCGTACGCGTTGGGATATATATTGCTCGCAGGAGGCTGCCTCTTGGGGGGTTTTATGTCACCGTGACAAACACTGCAATATATGTGCACGATACATCCTGGGGAAGCTTAATTTTAGGCAGTAGTCTGTGATGGCATGCACGTGGAGTTTTCAGAAGATGTAGAAAAACGTGAAGTCGGTATGCACCCCGACGCATGCCTTGAGTAAGAGGAAAAAACGTATAATGCTTGGAAGGAGAAAGGCTGAGGTACATTGTTGGAAAAACGTTAGCTGTCGAGGGAAAAAGGGCGTTTAATAAATCTCAAAATTACGCTTAATTCTTCGTGTTGCGTTATCTAAGTCAGACATGATATTGAGCGTGACGAAGTTATGGTTTTTCGAGATGTTTCATGCTTCTACAAAAAAAAACGCAGTCTAGTTATTAGTTAAAAGCAGCGATGATAACTACCTGAATTGCGACTCTTACTGCTTCTTCGTACATTGCTTACTGGGCACTGAACACATCTTGAGGCAACGCTGTTGAGATCTGAGCATGCGGTTCCTTCCTTTTGTTTTTTATTTATGGCTTTTTTATTGAAACCAGAACACGCAATAAAAATTTTGAGAAATAGAGAAAAAAAATGACGTCACCATATGAAGCGGGGCGTTGATGCGTTTTCTGGTTGCGTTGTTACATGCGTAACGTGATGCTTGTGGTGTAATGGTGTGCCAGATCTTGGCAAGCCTCATCTTTAAGGCGCTTACGGAAGGCTACCGTCGTAATGGATGCGGAGCGGCCTCTTTTTTTGACGTGCACAGAGTAGATCAAGTTTCTGTTTCTCGTGTTCTCGTGCCTAAACAGGACTGTAGAAATAAAGCTACTGGAGGGTAAGCTTTCTTCCCCGTCGGGAAGTCCAAGGCTCCATTGAGTACCTTGTGCTTTGCACATTCCTGCATCATGGGCTGCGCATCGCCGATAAAATCTATTTCGGGTGAGCGTTCGCTAAACTGGTGCCCTGCCTTCCCCTTTTGCAAGTTCAGCAGTGCGCGTAAAGCCTCGGAGTTATGATTATTATGATTATCTATCGTAAATATTAGTATGAATTTATGTCATTATGATATATAATCGGGAAAAATGTACCATTCCGCAATATTTAGGCGTTTTCTGTGGCAAGATAGCGATGAATCTATAAAATCATGGGTTTATTGGGGAATCCACTCAGAAGAAGCTCTGTGAATGACCATGAATATTAATAGCAAGCAGCAGTCGTCTGAATATCTTGTTAGAAAATATTACACTCCGAACACGTCAATATTTTTATGGTATCCTATCAAGGCAAGAGGTGCTGTCTACAAGAAGCAAAACTTCAGTATAACTGTGGTTAACTACCCAGCGACAGCGTAGTCCATAGACCTTGTCCTTTTTGTCCAATAAAGCTGCTCGCACTGAGATTGAGCCGGTCGGACAAAACTCCTCAACTAAAAGAGCGTGGCTAATGTGTTTTCCGGACCGCTAAATTCCTTCACTTTGTCGAGAATTTTCGCTTTCGGCGCTTCTTTTTCGTATACAGCAGCCCTGTTACTTTTTTTATACGACCAGTGGTCGATATATATTACTCACGACAATAAGATAATACAAACGGGAAAAAAGGTCGAGAGGTATTGGGATACTGGCTGGAGTTGCAATCTTCAGAGCGTAATCTAGCGCCAGAAGCACGTCTCGTTAGAGAGAAGTCGTTGAAAACACAATGGCGGTACATCTGAGGAAAGAACCTCAATCCCGTTTTCTCTTCGGCCGCCCTTTCTTGGATAACTGCTAGGTACTCAGCAAGCCAATATAGGTAACCGGGATAAGAATCGAAAGAAAAGAATGTCTCAGAAATAAAATTGTACCTAAAACAGTAAGTACTATGTTCACTGCGCAAAAACCCTGAAACATCTAACAGGAAGAACCAATCAACTTATACGTCAGTTACTTCACGCAACTAGCTTTTACAAAGCGCCGCTCGCATCTGCATTACATGTCATATGTATTACGTTTCTTCAACTTTATTTAAACAATCGTATCCATGTCCGCTGACACAAACGCAGAGTTCCAACTTCATCGAACTCTATATACCCGATGCATGATATGGTCAAGAGAAAAGGAATACCATGAGGGGGAAAATCACAGAGTACCGTTCAGAGTAGGTTGCTTCATTCTGAGACGTCTTCCGAGAAAGATCAACATTTCATAATGTGGGTCGATAATAGATACTGTATATGTGGTGTAACATACGTCTGCAAGAGATATATAACACCGATGGGGCGCAACAAATGCCATCACCTAGATAAGATAAAAAGTCTCCATTACAATATGCTACGTCTCCATCCTCCCCTGAGCCCTTGTACTGTGTAGTTCTCATCATCTTGAGTTATTCGGGTATCTTGTCAAGATACCCGAATACGCGGCTCCCTGCCTTCTAACTTTTGTGTTCCTTCCTTCCTTGTCAAGAAAAATACTTTATGGCCTAATTCTGCACAATATGAAGGCAGATGCACGCGAAAGACAATGAAAATGGTTTGGTAATGTTTCTGCCAGCATTTATAAATGAAACTTAGGCTGATTTGACGTAGTTTCTGTGTCGCCAAAGTGAACAGAATGCAAGCTTTCGTAAAAGGATTCCTTAAAGTGTTCTTTAGTGGCAGAGAAAATGGCATGAAAATTCAGTTTGATGTGGCGAAAACATCTGTAACATGTGGTGGCGCATGGTGTGGTAGCACATGACGTTGCATAATAATTTAGCTCTGTATATTGAGTTTTAATCACATTAGATATATGAGATGGCCTCCTTCTTCTATTACGAGGAGGTCTTGCTTTCTATAGTTTGACGGGTAATATTAAAACAAACAGTTTATTTTCAACATTAGTAACATAATATACAACAATCAGAAATACCTTATAAAGCAGTAATCTCTCAGAACTTCCAGTCTATCTATGGAGGATATATGTTTAAAGTTAAATACAACTGTTCTTCTGCAAATGAACAACTTCTAAAATATGCAACAGTAGAAGCTGACGCATTGCTGTCGCACAGCGCTTGAAGCTAAAGTAAAAACTGCACGTAACATTTTGCGGTTACATATGAATTTAGAAACTTAAAGGATACTGCTGAAGCTGCTAAACTTCCCCAGTTACAAAAGTAACTGTGATATCTTAGAATGTGCATTGCTGTTGATAGTTGCGCGAAAATGCGAAATTTTGGGCGTATACTAAAGGTTAGCCAGCTAATAGTGTACCTTTTCTTATCAGCAGCGAATGCGCAGTTTGAGCGAGGCGAGATTACCCGACGGTTCGTGGAAGGAAAGCGAAAGCACTGGCCTTGCCAAAATCTCTCGACCTATCTAGATATGTCTTCCCTATACAGCGGCTGTCTTTAATGGCACATTCTTGCTTCGTTATTTTTTGCTTTGCAGCCATGTGTGCCAGTAGAACTGGATGGATGCAATAACAATACCTACAGAGCGACGACCGCCTTGTTCACTTTGCAAGCCTTCAAATGAGCCCTTGTGTTTCGTCTGCGACGTGTTGCTTTAGAGATGACAGCACGCCTCTCCGTATTTTTCTGGAACTTTTGCGCTGGTAAGTATATAATAGCTTGGCCCAGGCATTGCGCTAGAGAATGCATATATTTGCAATGTATTAGAAGTCTTTCTGAAGACCAGCTATGATGAAACAGCTAAACATGACAAGATAAGCATAAAAATTACGGCAGCTTCGCCCTAGTGGTGCCAAGCCTGAAGGAATTGCGGAGCTGGGCAGCTTTGTTTGTTTCTCTTCGTTCTTCTCCTTGTTTCATCCTCTCTTTTTTCTTGTTATTTTTTACAGTTTTTTCTGCGTTTTTACCCTTTTATTTCTATTTATTTACACATTTCTTTCTATTTCCTTTCTAATTTTTTCTTTTTCTTTAATTCCATTTCTCGCTTGCTTCCTTTTTCAATTTTTATCGTGGTTTGTGTTGTCGTGTTTTCCTAGGTATAGTAGCATATCCGCACTTTATATCATCATCAAGGCGCTCCAAGTACAAAGGGAAGAAGACTATTCTGTTGGTTCGAACGCGCGCTCAATTTGCTACAGTTGGCCATGCAATGTGTAGTTTTGCCTGATGTTATATGAGCACTGACACAAAATTTCGAAGGCGAGATAATGAGCGAGATAGATTTATGTAGAGACATACACAACATCTACGACATATCAAGGGCAACTATAACCTACAACACATTTAAAATCACTTTTAAAGTGCATGCCGCGCGACTCAGTGAGATGCGGAGGCCCTCGCGACGCCGACATGAACGCGGCGGCAATGTAAACAAATCTACGTCACGTGTTTGTGTTGGCTGGTTGCTGGCACGCGCCTTGCGCTGGCGCTACCTGCGATTTCTTTCACCGTGCCTGAGGCTTTGCGTGTGCTGGCTGTCAGTGCGGCGCCCGCTCGCGCACGCTCTCGCACGCGGTGACCACGTCACAGTTTTGTGTGATCACGGGACCAGGTGCGTTTACCTTGCAGCCGGAACTTCTTCGGCCTAGCTCGGTGCTCTTTGAAACCGAAACTGCGACTGGGCGCTCTAAAAACATTTCTGAATAAATAACCGTCGCGTACTCGCGCAAGCGAGGTTTACAGCCGTAATAAGCGAGTAATAACCACCAAGGCACTCGAAGAACAAGAGGAAGAAGACTTCTCTTTGGCGCGAGCGCACGCTCAGTATGCTTCAGCTGGCTATGCTATATGTCATTTCGACTGCGTTAAGCCAACCGACGACGATAGCATACGACAGCCTGGCTCCCTAAAGTGCTCCGCACTTAAGATGGAAGCTCTCGCAGACGTCCCAGAACAAATGTATCCAATTGATGAGGTAGCGCGAATATCACAAGGTGTTGTTTTCGCAGGCCATGCAACATTTCTTGTGTCTTTTCTGACGATTACGTTGCAAATCGTTGTGCTCCTCAGTAACAGAATGCCGTAACAGTGGTGAAAAAGAAATGTGATGTTGTTACATCTCATCTTATTATCACGTAAGCTTTGATGGTTTATCACCTATTACAATGATCATTAATATCTCACGACTCAATCTGGCAGAAGTTTTCTTTCGTAGGTTTTGATGTCTGTCATATAAACTGCGTGTGCAACTGCCTGTCACACGACTCCGGTATTTGACGCTGAAGTGGCTGCCAGAGTTCGATGCCTACTTTCGGTGGCGGTTTTTTGTTCGTACCGCATTGTATGTGACTAACCATTTGAAATCTAGGCGCCAGATCCAAGCAGAAGCCTTCTTGTAGTTTCAAGCAAACTGCTTCTGTTTGTACTACATTGTGTTTTGATCAATGATTTCATCGCATCCTTTTCAGGGGCATTGGAAGAAATCCTGGCCGTTCCACGGCTGAGCAAATATCGAGCTGCTTGTCGTTCTTCGAGTGACATTCTAATTTCTTGCAATCGCATTAATTGCTTCGCCCTAGTGGCGAAACGGTGACTTTTAGAAGCGTCCCGATGAAGATACAAGGCTAAGTCCAACGTTCTAGATGAGATCCACCGCCTTTGAGCTAATCATCAAGCTATGGTATGGTATGGAAAAACTTTATTTATGTCCGTCGGGCGGGAACTAGCACGTAGCGGGCCGCTCCCACGTCGGGACAGATTTTGCTGTCAAATGTCGAGCTTGGTTAAGAAAACGCGATCCGTGTTACATAACTGAAATACACGAGGGAAAAGGTTTTATACTGGACGTTCTTGTCGCGCATTTCCATCAATCCGTGATAGTCAGGGCAATGAAAAAAATAAGGTGTGTCGAAAGATTTTTTTTTTTTTTTTGGGGGGGGGGGGTTCCTGGTAACACAGATCAAACCTACACATACCCAAAAATATATATATCGTTCTTCTGTTCAGAGAAGTAGACGTAAAAAAACATAGCGCATATGCAGAGAACACACACTAGATGCCGTGACATCTAGCAAAAGGAAAGAATTATGATACCAAAGTTCACATCGATCGAAAAGAGGCAACGGGTTCCCGCTGCCTAGAGACACTCCGGAAGATCAATTTCCCGTCAGTGACAAGCAGAGTTCGCTCGGAGCGCAATAAGTTGATTTAGTTTGCAAAATTACGTGACGTCAATGTCTACCTAGAGACCAATGAATTCCTTACGAGACAGCAAAAATGGTAATATGTAAATGCATTGTTACCGAGACACCGACATCTGTTTTGTGCTGCATAATTCGTATTCAACCTTCAACGTTTTTTTCGTCCTCACGAGTTCTAGCACAGTACCTGCATACTGCTCTCGCATTAGATGACAGGCGATCTTTCACGTTAAGGTGATCCTTCAAGCCACCGCGATCCTTCACCAGCGCTAGCAAATGCTGTCACTTGCTTAACAGAACTGTCGCGAACTTCATCTTGTGACACGTTTGGCTTCCAAATGTGATTACTTTCGCAACGGTTTTGCATTTGTAGTTTTGTAGTTATTTTTACATTTTTCCGTGTCCTTGAAGTGACTAGGGAACAGTGCTTGCCCCTCATCAATCATGGCTTCGCAGACGCTCAGGAATGGCGCACACGGAAAGTTAGTCCGCTGAAATACGCCCCCTGAAATCTTGCTGCTTCGTGCGTTGTCTGAATTCCTGTGGCAAGCATTCTACGCTTGCTCTACCCCTTGTTTCAAAGATGTGTTGAGTACTGAATTAGCGTATTCACTAAAAGTGGAATGATTTAAAACACTGGAAAAGTGCCACTTTCTTGAGTCTTCTTGCGGCTGCAGCGCCCGAATGTACACGATGCGTCCGGTGCAGAAAGAGCAGGACTACTGCTTTCGAAGAAACAACGTCGTAAGCAGGTATGGAACGATCGCTGTAGGTATTCCTAGATTAGTTCATTGTTTCCGTTGGCATTTTAGACCACAATGTGCTTGAACGGACGGACGTTCGTGTGGTAATTAGGCTAAATTGCACGATGCTAGATCAGTTATGCTCGCGCCAAGGTTTGCATGTATGCAGCTTTTCTGCCATGCAGCAAAGGCAGGGATCATGACATGATTGAATTTCATCGATGCACACACGTCCTTTCTCTGAAAAAAATTAAAGCTGCTGCGTCAATTTCAATATACGGTGCCCATAACTATAATTCCATGGGAGAACGTACAAATAAAAATTGGGAGGGGCCAAGCATGTAGGAAAGGGTGTTTCAGCGCCACTGACGTGAAACCGGGCGGGGTGAAGCATGCAGCTGTTTAAGAGGCATTTGTTTGATGACGCACCAGTGGTGCTAAGCGTGAAGGCGGGCATGTAGGGAAGAATGTTTCCGCTCCACTGACGTCATCGGAAAACTGGGTCGGAGACCACACGTCGGACGTGTCGTCTACTTAAAAATGCCACTCCGGAAGTATAACAAATGAAAAAAAAACATATCTTGAGCCAGGTGACACGCATGACATTACTGCCTTCTTGAATACTTTCCTTCGCTTCTTCTTTACTTTTTTTAAGTTTTCGTGCCAGTCGGTTATAATCATGGCGAACCGTTGTAAACAGAAAATAACCCCCGAAACATCATCATCACCATCGTCTCTATGTTTGCATGTTGATCATCTCATTCTTCTTCCCCACACGCGAGCGTAGGAGACATCATTATCTTATTTCATCGTAAATGGGAAACAACGATGGGAAAAGGGAAGCTTGTGCTGAAAAAATCGTAAACGGGGTGGGGGGGGGGGGGGGGGAAGGCGGGGTTAGGCTTATGAGAATCAAGCCGTCATTCTATGAGTATCTAGCCATGCTTATTCCCGCGAAGTTATCTATAGATTGCCATATATCCATATATTCCCAACTTACAGCCATTACACAGTGAAACATCTATACACCCCTCCCCCCTCGCCGCCATGTCCTTTCTTTTTCTCTGAGTATTCCCCTTCCTTTTACTCACCCAGTTTGGCACGACAGCCCCTGATTCTCATTGGCCCAACCCCCCACTTTCAAAGCTGCCCTCCCCGCACCCTTTGTTTGGGTCGAAGGAGAGGGTACGAGACTTACGCAAACTCTCGCTAAGGAAAGAAGTGGCAGACTTGAAGAAGACAAGTCCGCTTGTCTAAACGTCGGTCCAGCACACCCCCTGTTTACGAATTCTTCATCGCAAAGCAAGTGGCGCCTACAGGTAAATGGCCCCACCTGACAGATAGTATTGCAGGAACTCGGTTTTATGTGAGACCTTCCAGATAGATCGCTGTCTGGGCCGTGCCGTGTTTCTGTAATCGTTAGAAAACTGACTCCTCTACATGAATGTGCGTACGTTATACCCCACGCATGCACCAGTCGAACTAAGCAGGGGAAGAGTCTTGCAGCTAAACTGAATGAGGCGGGTTCTATTGCTACTCGTAGCGGCTACATTTGTATGGAGATAGTCAAAATAGACGGACAGTCTACTTCTACGGCTCGACTCATGATCATAGCTCTGTTTCGGCACATAAATGGCGCAATTTTACGTATCATTATTTACCTTTATATTGCTACGATACTGGGGGGACGCGTGAAAGAAGAGGAGAACGACGCTGGCTCGGACGGTGACCTGCTCGATCCCTGGGCTCTCGCATCCATCATCTCTTGTAAATAAACGCATCGCATCGTAACAAGATTGGTGGACGTGCTGGGTACAGCAGAGATCCCGGGCGAACGATCACGGAAGCGCCACATCTCGAGCTACGCCGAAGCCGCCGACTGGCTGGACTACCGCCACTCTCGATGGACCCGGTTGCTGACGGTGACAACACGCGGTCTGCGTCTGGCGCTGCGTGGCCACAACAAATGGTGCCACGAACCTTCTCTGGGAAAGTCGGAGAAGATGTTGAAGAATGGCTAAAGCACTACAATCGGGTGAGCAAATACAATCGTTGGGATGCGGCCTCCCGGTTGACCAACGTCGGATTGTTTCTCGAAGGTACGGCGTTGGTGTGGTTCGAAAACCACGAAGAAACAATAATGACATGGGAAGCCTTCGAGAAGGAAATAGCGAGCTGCTTCGGGGACCCATCAATGAAGAAGAAGCGCGCTGAACAAACTTTGATGCAGCGTGCTCAAGTCCCCGGCGAGACTTGCACAACTTACATTGAGGAAATCCTGAAATTGTGCAAGTCTGTGGACCCACGAATGAAAGAAGATGACAAGGTTGGACATCTCCTCAAAGGGATTGCTGAGGACGTCTACAATTTCCTCATAGGCAAGGACGCCTTGGAGTCTGTAGCAGATGTAATTGGACATTGCCGCACGTTTGAGACTTTGAAGGCCAGGCGCATTACGCCCAAGTTTGGTAGACTTGCCAACGTCACCACCGTTGCAAGCGTCGACGTCACCACGACGCCATCCTGTGATCTTGCCGCGACGATTAGACAAATCGTACGCGAAGAACTTGGACGATGTGACGCCGTCATCCCGACAAGGGCACGTGCCCATGATGCGTCTCTGTCATACGACGCAATGTGTGCAGCCGTGGATGCCACGGTGTATGATGTGCCCCCCATCAAGAGCACCGGGGCAACAAACCGACAACCTGCGTCGTCGCAATGGTCTCCAAAACGCCTTCAACCAACCACCTACAATGGTGTCCTCGTGGGACGATCACGGGTACACGGTGCCTCGTGGAAGGTTTGGCGATGTGCGTGATGCCCCTGTCTGCTTTTACTGCGGTTTCCGTGGACATGTGGCTCGATTCTGCGCTCAGAGGCGTCGCGAATCACAGCGCCACTACGAGGGACCACCGGCTTCTCCTCGACGAAACAGCTGGCGCGGTGGTACGCGCTCGATGCGGAACACGTTCGTGGGGAATGGCTTCCAGCAAAACGCCCGCAATGACACGCGCTTCGGACACAATTTCCACCAGAATTTCCGCAGCGACTCGCCCTCATCCGTACGAAGCTTGACGCCCCCACCTGCACGCCGGCACCGTTCTCCATCTCCCGGTCATCGCGTCACTTCCCCACCACCGGGAAACTAGGTGGCGCGGCCGATGGAGGTGAGGTCGCCGATCATTTTTCACTGCATTCACCTATGCCTCCACCAGTTTTTATGACGCAAAACAAGGTCCCCGTGCTCGTTGATGGACTGCCTACAACGGCTTTAATAGACACTGGAGCAGCTGTTTCAGTGATGAGTTTTAACTTTAAATTGCAGCTAGGACATAAAGTGATGTTTCGCTGGGACAGCTGTGCAACGTTTCGTGCAGTGAGTGGGGAGACACTGTGCCCTCTCGGTGTGTGTGTTGTGAGGGTCACTTTGGGAGACAGGGTGTACAAGGTAGAATTTGCCGTCCTGGCCAGCTCCACGCATGACATCATCTTAGGAATCGATTTTCTACGAGAGTGTGGTGCCACCGTAGATTGCGGCGCCGGTGAAATTTTGCTATCGGCATTTACTGATGATCCCAAGCGCTGCCAAGGAGCCGTCACCGTCATTGAGGATGTCATCTTGCCGCCCAACTCGCTGAAAAATGTCCCCGTTGATACCTGTGCCTCAGACGCCGGTACGTTTGATGCTCTTGTGGAGCCGGTTCCTCTCAATTGCGCCAAGAAAAATGTGCTCGTGCCGCGTTGCGTTCTTTCCGTCAGCGATCGGCGATCGGCATTATGGGTTTTAAATTATTCTACTGAACCTGTCACGCTACCCCGTGGGATGCGGTTGGCTCTCTTTGAACAAAATGGGAACTGTAGTTTCATTGCATCTTTGAGCGACCAGAGCGTAGACATCGTTTCTGCAACTAACCCTACAGAAGACCACTTTCTGAGCATGGTGAACAAGTCACTCTCATCAGAAAAACGCCAAGCTTTGGTCAAAGTCCTTGCCAAGCATGCCACTGTTTTCGACTTTGCACAGAATGACGAGCAAACTAGCGTACCCGAGTCACGTACCCGTCATGTGATTAACACAGGATCCGCTCACCCTATCCGGCAGAAACCGTACCGTGTCTCATCTGCAGAGCGCAAGGTCATTGCTCAACAGGTCGAAGAGATGTTAAAGAAAAAGGTCATCCAAGAATCATGTAGCCCTTGGGCCGCCCCTGTGATTCTGGTCCGGAAGAAGGACGGTACATGGCGATTCTGTGTGGACTACAGACGTCTCAACTCCGTTACTAAAAAAGATGTGTACCCGCTGCCCAGGATTGATGACGTCATTGATTGCTTGCATTCTGCATCGTACTTCTCCTCCGTGGATCTCAGGTCTGGGTATTGGCAAATCCCTATGCATCCGGATGACAAGGAGAAAACGGCCTTCACAACTCCAGATGGTCTATTTGAATTCAATGTGATGCCTTTCGGCTTATGTAACGCTCCAGCCACGTTTGAGCGCTTCATGGACACTGTTTTGCGTGGACTTAAGTGGGAAGTTTGTCTTTGCTACCTTGACGACATTATAATTTTTGGCCGTACATTCGATGAGCACAACCGTCGCCTAGACACTGTTCTCACCTGCCTTGAGAGAGCTGCGCTCACCCTGAATTCTAAAAAATGTCACTTTGGCAACCGTGAGACTCTGGTTCTCGGTCACCTGGTCGACAAGCATGGCGTTCGACCCGATCCTCAAAAGGTCGCTGCAGTCAGCGGCTTCAAGCAACCTCAGTCTGTACGAGAGTTGCGAAGCTTTTTGGGCTTATGCTCGTACTTTCGTCGCTTCGTGCCTAAGTTCGCCGACCTTGCTTACCCTTTGACTTGCCTACTCAACAAGGATGTGCCTTTTCGGTGGTCAGCGGAATGCGAGTCATCATTTTCGCAACTCAAGTTTGTTCTCACTTCAGGACCCGTGCTTCGCCATTATGACCCATCTGCTGCCACCGAAGTACATACCGACGCCAGTGGTGTAGGTCTCGGCGCCGTCTTGGTCCAACGCCATGGAGCTGTTGAACACGTCGTTGCTTATGCTAGTCGTTGCTTAAGTAAACCGGAGCGCAACTACACTGTCACGGAGCAGGAATGCCTCGCGGTCGTGTTCGCCGTCCACAAGTTTCGCCCGTATATCTATGGACGTCGATTTTCCATTATCACAGACCATCATTCCTTATGTTGGCTCACTGGACTACGTGACCCATCAGGTCGTCTTGCTCGTTGGGCGTTACTATTGCAAGAACACGACTTCGAAGTTTGCTACAAGAGCGGCCGTCGTCATGCCGACGCCGATTGCCTCTCGCGGCTTCCCCTTCCGACAACCGCGTGTGACGAAGATAACTTCGATGAATATTTAGCTGTTGTCGATGCCCCATTTCCCGACCTGACCACTTTTCGCACGGAGCAACGCAGTGATAGCAGCCTCGCCCCTTTCTTTATCTCTGCAACGAACGGTCAACACTGCTTCGTCGTCAAGGATGACATTCTTTACAAGAAAAATTATTCCGGCAAAGGCGCCCGTTTACTTCTAGTCGTGCCCACAAATTTGCGACGTCACGTACTTCGAGCAATGCACGACGACCCTACCTCTGGACATATGGGCTTTTCCAGGACATTTCAGCGCACACAAGAGCGCTTCTTCTGGCCGAAAATGCGTCGAAGTGTATCTGCATACGTTGCGAGCTGTGAACGATGTCAACGCTACAAGCGTCCGACAAGCGAGCCAGCAGGACTACTTCATCCCATAGCACCCCCTGGTTCACCATTTGAGGTCGTTGGTGTTGATCTGCTCGGTCCTTTTCCGCGATCAACAAACGGAAACCGCTGGATTGTAGTGGGCGTTGACCACTTGACACGCTATGCGGAAACTGCGGCAATTCCTGCAGCCACGGCCACTCAAGTTTCTCATTTCATGCTGTCGCACATTATATTACGCCATGGTTCCCCACGTGTCATCATCAGTGATCGCGGGCGGCAATTCGTTGCTGATGTAGTTGAAGACCTCCTTCGTCTGGCTATGTCCCATTTTCGTCACGCCACGCCGTATCACCCTCAAACTAACGGTTTAACCGAACGAACCAATAGAACTCTCGTCAACATGATTTCCATGTATGTTGACTCCGGACACAAAACGTGGGACGCCGTCCTGCCATTTATAACTTTCGCCTACAATACCGCACAGCACGAGACAACCAGATATAGTCCATTTTATTTGCTCTACGTACGCCAGCCACGCACAGCTCTGGACACTATTCTTCCGTTCTCTGAAACCGACCAACCTACTCTCGCTGAAACCCTTTGCCGCGCAGAAGAAGCCCGGCGGATCGCCCGCCTTCGTACTTTCGCTTCCCAAAGACGCTCTAAGAACCGCTACGACGAACGCCACCAACACGTACTCTATGAGAAAGGCGATTTGGTGTGGCTTTGGACACCGCTTCGCAAGCGCGGCCTATACCAGAAGTTCCTGGCCAATTACACTGGCCCCTTTGTTGTCTTGGAACGCCTGAGCGATGTCACGTACGTGATATCCCGGCTCTTGTCCAGTGGCCACCGCTCAAGCAAGACCAACATCGTCCATGTTGCGCGTCTCAAGCGCTTTCATCATCGCAACGAAAACTGACTCGCCCGGTGGGCTTCGTCTGCAAAGGGGGGAATTGCTACGATACTGGGGGGGACGCGTGAAAGAAGAGGAGAACGACGCTGGCTCGGACGGTGACCTGCTCGATCCCTGGGCTCTCGCATCCATCATCTCTTGTAAATAAACGCATCGCATCGTAACAATATTATTCTTGTAAGGTGCAGCTTGTTCGGTCGTTCACGTATAGTCACACTGGGTGGATTCTCTCAGATTGTCATCGTATAGTGTTCATTACTGTGCGAACATGGGCAATCTGCCAGTTCTAAATGACCGTCTATTAGATCACGAAGCGCGCCGCTAAAATTCATTCCGCCACACAAACGCTAATCACTTACTACACGAGCTTTTCCCTGTATTTCTTGTATTTTTTTTACTGCCGGCGAGAGATTGGTGATTTAGGGAGGACGTCTAATGATCTTAGGACGTGCCGACACACAAATGAGGGAGATTATGCTGCCATCGCAAAGGTCACAATCATCAATTGCTGTTGAGCTTGACACTGTGTATTTTCTTTTTACGGACGTTTCTTTTATTTCAAGTGGATCAGACCGATCTTGTTATAATTTTCTACCAATAAATGAAGGAAAGCTGCACACACTTTTGCGCATCTACGCATTCAAATTCGAATACACAAGATGTCTTTTTCTTTTTTGTTGTCTTAAATAAATTGTACTCGCTGAGCTGCTTTAGCTGTTAGCAACTTAGCTGCCAAGATAAAGGTATATTTCATGTGAGTGTACCATGGCAAACACTGCGTTGAAAATGCAGCTTAGACGGCGGCCGTCAACAATTGACTGTACACATTTGCTCTCAAATAATATAAAATCCTGTTATTTCGAATTCGCAAATATTTGATATGTTTGTTCATATGCAGATGCTTTATTTAAAACGCAACTGGCACACCGTCTTTACAAAGCGTTGTCGACATGGCAAAATAAATGAACGCCTGCTGAAGGTCATTTTTTTTTGTTTGTCTTATTGTTCTAAAAATACACTCTATCTTTCCTTCTAGGCACATTCGTCACGTTTAAATATCGCATCCGTTCTTTCAGAAATGTGAAGCTCTTTGTGATACATATTTCAGCTGAGAGTAATACCTTAACACAATATGAAACTGCTAAACCAATCACAAGATGCCCGTCACTTTGTTTTCAGAACAAGTTAAGACATGAAGAATGCGCTTTAATCAGGGAACATGTCATTATTAGCGCCACTGAAGTTGAATAAGTACGCCTGTTACTACCGCAAGCACACCAATACAAGGCAGAGTAGGTAGTGCTGCAAAGGCAGAATGAATAGACACTATTTCACCACGCACTGCAGGCAGGTCATAACAGTGAGCTTATTGTTCTGATTTTGAACCACGCAATAACTAGTGTTTGAGATATTCAGCTTATCTAGTCTTTTTTTTAATGAAGTAGTAATCTCCTGGTAGCGCACTTCGTAATGCAGGTTGGGAACATTTGACAAAAGCTAAGGGTACACATTTCCACAAGTTGTGGCACAAAATGCTCACATGTAGAAACTATATCAGGCAATGCAGAACTAATACAAGAAATAGCCACGTGTTTAGGCAACATACACCAGCGTTACACCTTCAGAGCAACATTGCAGACAACTAGGGCGGAACGTCGCCCTAAGGCAGCAGGAGGTCCTTTTGTGACCTGTTCAATTAATCATGCAACTCAGTTTTCCGTGAGTGTAAGCTAAACGCTAGTAAGCCCTCTAATAAGAGCTCCAAAATTAATGATGCCGACCACATAGTTCAGTAAACCTAGGCGTAATTTCGCGCGGTGCTTCAACATATTTTCGTGTCCTAGAGATAATGTGCATTGCATTGGGTCAAGCAGAACTAAACTAGCTACATAAAAGCAAAGGGGTATAGTATAGTTACGTAGACGATGAACTTCGGGGAGGAAAAAGTGATAAAAAAGTTTCAGCTGCTTTCAATTATCGTTGCGTAGTTTCTCGAATTCAGAGTCACAGTTTGAGCTGTAAGCCGACAACTCATTAATTGCTTGCCATATCCAGAAGGCCTATGCAGTAAAGAGAAACCCCACCAACGGCCGAGGCACCTAGGCGCGGACGTAGTCGTGCGGTGCTACTGAATAACTGTCTGTCAGTGCCACGTATACACCCATAGCCAATAAACACACAAACAGCTCCAGCTGGCTCGGGAGGCGAAAGAATCTAATCTGGATCCTGAGCCAAAATTAGATCGAAAGCGCAGCCGCTGTTTTTACGCCGTCGATACACAGCCTTCATTTCCTGCGCCTGATTAAAGCCGTCGCAAACGGGTCAACTCTGTCAACATAATAAAGTTGTCACTCCCTTACTCACTCTGTCAACATCTCGTATATGTGGTAGCCACCTCAGGTTTTCTTGGTTTTGAGAAAAGCAGCGGGTTCTGTGCACATCAGGATCTGTCTGTCGAGTGTCGCAACTATCGTGAAGCACTTCTTATGCTTTTTTTTCTACAATCGAACAGCGTCAGATTGAAAACTTGGGCAAGTGTGGTCGCTACACTGATGGTGTGTTTCGTAATAATACATACCACCTAACCGCTGGCTTGGTGAAACACCAACTGCTTTTTATTACTTTAGTGTGTTAGTTATTCCACCGCTCCCTAGAGGCCACCAGGGTTTTGTCAGTTGAATTATTCAAATCCATATTTCAAGCATTGAATGTCTAAAGTACCTGATACCCTAGGAGGAGTGGTGGAAGGAGTAGTTCAATTATGTTTGTTGTTCCATTGCTCCTTAGAGGGCAGTACGGGTTTTTTGTATGCGAGCAGAGAAACGAAGAAATGAAAGAGGTGGCGATCCATGTACAGGTCCGCTGTAAAAAAATACGATGTTTTCTCGTTACGCTTGTGACGCACAGAAAAGTTTGCTAAGCACATGCACGTTTGAACAATCAGTGCAAAGTTATATTGCAACCTTGAGATCGTTAATTAACGTTGGATTAGTAGTAGTAATTAAGGTTGCGTGCGGAAAACACGGAGAGCATTCCAATGACCTCCAGGTTATTCCATAAGTGCGAAACAGTCTGTAGATTGCACCTGCATCTCAATCTGTGCGCCAAAATGAGAGCGACGCTGATATTTTTTTATTACATTACACTAAAGGCCCTGTTGCGCTTTATATAGGGGGGGGGGGGGGGGGGGGTTAAGTGAATATATACATTTACATAGCTAAAAATTGCGATAACTAAAAGTTGTAAACTCTTCAGTTTACATAAATCAAGTTACGAGCTGTTTAGGAGTCATGCTAGAGCGGATAGAGCGTCAGAAATATTTAGAAATAGCGATAAAAATGATTAAAAAATGATGAAAATGATAATAAATGTGACTAGCTTTTTGGCTGCAACGTCCACATTTCACGCATAGTCCGTCGTTCGTTTCACAGACCTCTGAAAATTTATATAATAATAATAATAATAATAATAATTATTATTATTATTATTTTTCATATTATATATATATATATATATATATATATATATATATATATATATATATATATATATATATATATATATATATATATATTTGTGTGTACCCGCGTACGCACGTACACACAAACACACGCACGCATGCACATCATGCATCCACACGTGTTCATAAATAGGCAAAAACACACGCACAAAACAAGTCGGAGTTAAGTAGAAGGAAGACTGTTTGACCAATTAGCGGAATACTGGGTCACCTGGTTCGCAAGCGTGGCGGCCAGGAGGGTGAGACCATGTGGTGGTGAAGACGAAGTGTTTCTCCTGCAGAACGCTGCTCTTTCCGCCTGCTATTATTTTTTGTAATTTTGGACATTTTCCGTGGATCATCGCTCTCCTGCGGGCAGCGATGGATCCAGACACTGCAATGCGCTGTCCGGACCTGGCGTCGTCTTCGACGTCGACCTCAAGGAAGCGGAACAGCCGAGGTGACGACACCGCCAGTGACAGCACTGAGCTGTATACGGCGAGCAGTGACGACAGCGACGACGATTTCACCCCTGTGGTGAAGCGCAAGGCTAAAAGGAGAATGGTCGGTGCGTCTTCGCCTGCGAGTACATCTACCGTGAAGGCTGCCTGCAGTCCTCCACGCCACACCATACTATTTGTTCCCGTTGACTCTTCGGTCAACCTGAAGAATATGAACAGGCAAGTGATTTCTGCACGACTTGAAGCTATCGTGCCGAATGAGATAAAGGATATAAGACTCAATCCACGAAAGAACATCTTGGCCATAGACGTCGAGCATCCGACCGCACTACACACCTTGCGAAATGTTACGGAGCTTGGCGGTATCAGCCTCAGCGCCTACATACCGCAGGATAGAAACACGACGACGGGCGTCATCTATGATGTCGACGTTTCTATTCCGAACACAGACCTCTCAGTGCTGATCAAGCCAGCTACTGACGCCACGGACATCTTGCAAGTATGCCGACTTGGGAACTCCCGTTTCATCAAGGTGACCTTCAGAGGCGATAGCATCCCAACACATGTCAAGGTTGGCCACTTTCGTCATGCTGTGCGACCTTACATTCCAAGACCCTTACAGTGCCACAAGTGTCTGAGACTGGGCCATGTTAGTGGTGTGTGTACCAACAAGCCAGCATGCCCACGTTGCGCAGAACCCCACAACGCCGAATCTTGCGAAACAACTCTCCTGAAATGCATAAACTGCAGCGGGAACCATGACGCCTCATCCAAAGACTGCCCAGTAATGAAGAAGGAGAAAAGCATCTTGAGGCAAATGGTGAAGGACGGGTCCTCAAGAAAGGAAGCGGTAACAGTTGTTCAAAGACGGCGTTCACGTCGACGGCGGTGCTCGAAGAAAAGAAACAGCAGTCCTTTGCCGAACGTGCATACATTTACGCCGCTGCCGCCGATACCGCCTCCGCCGCCGCCACGACCACAACGACCACCCCCGCCACCGCCGCCAGGAGTGCCACGACCAGAGGTAGAGAAAGACACAGAGACGCAAAGCAGGGTATCTGACACTGCTTGGCCTGCGTTACCGCTGGCACGCCTTCCTACGGAGCCACAACATCGACAGTCGGCAATGGCTACAACAAGCAGTCTAACAGCACAAGAGGTCCAGGTTTTCACTGTGCTGAGATCGCTGATGAGTGTTATCCGCACACTCCTGGCTAATCTGCAGCTACCTGCCGCTAAATGTGCACTGCAAGTCCTGGACACCCTTGAACCAGTACTAGCCGGCCTGCAGTAACAAGATGGCATACCACAGAGCAGTGCAGCCTTTCCGAGAGCAAGTCAAGTGCGCTTCCATACTTCAGTGGAACGCCAGAGGTCTACAGACAAGAATGTCTGAATTTCGGCAGTTTGTTTTTGAGAACAAGTTTCCCATCATCATCATTTGTGAACCACATTTTTCAAAAAGAACTCGACTGTCGGGCTATGAATCATTTATTTCTTCATCATGCATAGAGCAAAGCCAAGTAGCCGTGTACATCCGTAAGGAACTCACGTATGTTCACCAAAGAGTTCAGACCCAAGAAGGAAATCACTACGTGTGTCTCCAAGTAAAAAAGAAGAAAGTGTCATTTACATTGATAGGTGCCTATATATCCCCGTCGCGTCGACTTGATCGACAGATATTAGAAGATATATTTGCAACAACTCCAGGACCTTGGATAATGATGGGCGACTTTAACGCCCATCATCCACTCTGGGATCACTCTGGGATCACTCTGGGATGGCAGTGATCACATTCCCACGTACGTGATAATAAGAGGTCTTCACGGTTCTCCCTTTCCCGGACTCCTAAAACAGATTGACTGGGAAGCTTACCAAACATTAGTAGAGGACAAGTGCAGACATGAACCACCTGAATCGCTTGAAGAGGTGATTCGTCATGCCATGCAGACTTCTATGAAGACGTGTGCAATATCGTCAAGACGTACAGAACTCGATCAAAAGCTGGAGAAACTTCGGGCTATTCGCCGGCGTGCCGAAAGACGATATAGACGAACAAGGTCCATCTATGACCTCAGAGAAGCCAGGCGCCTTCAGAAGAAAATTCAGCGTGAAATGAATAAGCTTCAAGAACAGCGATGGAAACGTTTCTGTGACTCGCTAGACCCCCGCAAGCCTTTGTCTCCTGTATGGAGAACTCTACAGGGCATTCGCTCACATCCACAACAGCGTCATCCCTTCGCTGCGCTAGCGTTATATCAACGTCGCACGCAGCTTGAAGTTGCCGGTGAATTTTGTGCGAGGATTGCTGGTGACATCGCGGCGCTGACCCACCTTTTGCCACATGACGTTCCTGTTGCGCGAGATCAGCATATGGAAGTGCCTTTTTCCATGGAAGAACTTCAAACGGCATTGAGCATGTGCAAGCGTTCGTCGTCGCCAGGTCCAGATGGGGTGACCTATGCTGCGTTACGTCACCTAGGCTCGAACGCGCAACGCTGCCTCCTGGACATCTTCAACCAATCCTGGCATGACGGCATAGTCCCTGACGAGTGGAAGTGCAGCCGCCTGGTGCCTCTACTGAAGCCTGGAAAGTCTCCTTTGGACCTGGCATCATACCGACCCATCGCACTGGCAAGTTGCGTCGGCAAGGTAATGGAGAGGATGCTGCTGACACGCATGGAGTGGTACTTAGAACATTACAAAATCTACCCTGACTCTATGGCTGGCTTTCGAAGAGGTCGGTCTTCAGTTGATAGCGTCATTGACCTAGTGTCCTCCATTCAGCAGCAGAAAACTATGAAGCGGCTTTCTGTAGCACTGTTCCTAGACGTGAAAGGCGCTTATGACAACGTGACCCATGAGGCCATTCTCGATGCTCTCGAGGCAGTGGAGCTTGGAGGACACGTCTTTCGATGGGTTAGGAGCTATCTCACACAGAGGTCAATGTTCGTCCTGACGGAAGATGGGCCGACCAATAAGAATTTTATCAGTCGTGGTGTCCCACAAGGTGGTGTGTTGAGCCCGACTCTTTTTAATTTAGTTCTGGTGGGGGCTCACCGAAACACTACCCCAGACGGCTAACATATCTCTTTACGCCGATGATATTTGCATCTGGGCGTCCGGAGTGACAAGACCACAAGTGCGCGCAAGAATACAGAAGGCTGCAACCTTGACATCAACATACCTTCGCCAGCAAGGCTTGACTATCTCTACAGAAAAATGCGCAGCAGTGGCATTCACACGCAAGCCGATGACCTTCTACCCAGTGAGCATCGAAGGTCAATCTGTTGCCTATAAGAACAGCCATAGGTTTCTGGGAGTGATCGTGGACCGTGATCTCACCTGGAGCCCCCCATGTCTCCTATCTAAAGAAAAAACTCATTTGTATTGAGAACGTATTCAAGTTCGTCGCCGGAAAATCTTGGGGGCCCATCCGTGCGCTCAATGCTGCACTTATATTCAGCCCTCTTTCTCGGTTTTCTCCGATACAGTCTTCCGGCCCTGTCCAACACTTGCAAGACCAATATCCGTGCACTGCAGTGCGTGCAAGCCCAAACACTTAGGATATGTCTTGGCCTCCCCAGATGCTCATCGACGACTGCAACTATCCTTATTGCACAAGAGCAGTCACTCACATCGCATATCGTTGTTGAGACCCTGAGAACGCATATTCGGCACCTATCACGGCTACCATCCCATCATTTAGCGTGTTTGCCAGCGCGGAGGCCCCGTGCTTCGTTCTGCGGTATTGTGACCAATCACCGAGACATATTACCATCCGGCTTCAAGCCTGCAATGCGCCCGGCATCTGCGTTGTGGTGTCTTCATCAACCTCATGTGTGCCTATCAGTTCCAGGAATCGTTAAGAAGGCACGCCTGTCACCACTTGCGCTGAAGCAATTGTCACTGCGTCTCCTAAACGAAACCTACTTTGACCGCATACACGTTTACACCGATGGGTCCACTAATTCCAACAGCTCTACCGGAGCAGTGGTTGTTCCATCTGGCGACGTATCAGTGCAACTTAAGTTTTCCCACGTCACGACATCAACAGCAGCGGAACTCGCAGCGCTACAAGGAGCGGTTAAGTACATACTTCGGCAACCACCTAATCGATGGGCCATCTTTTGCGACTCGAGGTCAGCCTTACAAACAATACAGTTTGCTCTGCGGCATGGATTAAACGAGCAGCTAGTGAATGAAATAAGGCAAGACTACCACCAAGCACTCGAGCACGGACATGATATAACATTTCAGTGGCTGCCGAGTCATTGTGGAATTGCCGGCAACGACCGCGCCGATGAAGCTGCACGATCGGCTCACGAAAAAGACCAGCAGATGCCCATACCACTCTCTAGAACGGACGCGGCGCGACAACTGCAATCGCTTGCTCGCCGCATCACTTTTCAGCAATGGAATACGCAGGGTTTCTCCAACTCGCGCTTATACTCTATCGACCCTAATTTACGACTTCGCTTGCCATCCGGACTCTCCCGTCGAGATGAAACTTTGTTGTGCCGCATGTGGTTGGGTGTGGCATTTACGAATGCATACTCTCATCGCATAGGAATGGCTAACAGTACGGCATGCAACTCATGCGGCTGTGAGGAAACCATCGAACACATTTTGTGCCACTGTCCTTCTTACCAGACACATCGACGTGTTCTAGGAGCAAAACTCGATCGTCTCGATACAAGACCGCTGTCTGAAAAGAAGATTCTGGGACCTTGGCCCACGGCTTCGGGCATGCACAAGGCCACGAAAGCCCTACTGAGCTACCTGAAGGCGACCGGACTCTGCGAGCGTCTATGAATCACCAGCGTGTGTTTATGTCGTGTGTGTTATTACTGACTGCTCATTTCCGTTCCTTTTTTCTTTCTTTCTTCTCTATCTTATCTATTATTCCCCCCTTTCCCCCACCCCACGTGTAGGGTAGCCAACCGAGCTTAGCTTGGTTAACCTCCCTGCCTTTCTCCTTCGTTCCTCTCTCTCTCTAGCAAGCAGATCTATTGTTGCCGTAACAAAACCCGTGCTAATACAAAGCTGGTGTAAATAGCCGGCAGTAGCGTAATCGTTAACAAGTTCATTTCGGCGTGAGCACTCCTCAAACACAAAAAGATAAAGGATACTGTATACGTTTGGTTAGAGGAGGCTTGCAGATTCTGGCGCCCTCTCCGGTCTTCTTCTTTTCTCTCCTTCTTTCTCAGCTAGCACCACAGATATTTCTTTGAGTAACAAACAAATTGACTTTACTTCAAAGGTGGGGTTGTACAGAGAGCGACACACTTTTGATCATATGATGGCCTAATTGTAGAGTTAGGCGAACTATGTCGCATCGCACCTACATTTACCATATCATCCCGATACTTGCTCATTCCTTATTGCAAATACAGTAAAGCAAATAAGTGGTGTCACCTAATTATGAAATAATGGTTGTCCTTCGTTATAGCATATTTCTGAATGATTCACAAGAGTAGTTACAAATTGCGTTTGTATCAATACAGCGAACAGCATTCGCTGAATAGTTGGCCGATAAGACGCAGGCTTAGGCGAGTTTGAGTACGTCGGCAAACGCATTGTATGTGTTTTCTATGCTAAACCAGGCATTCATTAGTTCCGAAGAAAATAACAATAAAAGACGCGCAACGCGTTCGCACATTCGTAACGAACATAACGCACCCTCAGGCTGTCGGTTGGCACAGCGGTCGTTTCCGCACATGGAATGCAATTAACTCCGTCGCGCGTGTTATGATATGTTGTGCCGCACCATGACATTGAATTCTTTTTCAATAATTTCTTTCTTTATTTCAATACCCACAGTGACCATATGCATTAGAGTGCAGTCGGGTATACAAATAGGGACGTACAAAAAGAAAGTAGATACATTGTCATCAAATAAAAAAAAACAAATAAAGTCGACAATTTAATAACAACCATTACATTAGGTTGACACATTAGCTGGTGGGGAATCGTTTGCATAATTGTTCTCGTTCGTGCCCCATCTCCAGGGAGGTGGACAATGCTACGGTGGTTTAGTTGTTGTATTTTTACCCAGCGACCTCTTTATGGCATATAAGTTCCGAAAGCACATTTTTATTTACGCCTTTATTCCCAACAAGGCCATGTGCATCATAAGAAGCACTGAAGTAGCGTTCAAAGAAGAAACTACCTATCTCGCGAGAACATACTTGCTACTCAGCATTGCAAGAATTAAAAAAAGACACCCAGTCCTGAGGCGTACCAGTGAACGAGCATTTACGATGAGGGACGATAATTATTCATGACTCAAAGTGAGTAGCGCTTAAGCTGGACAGAACTATAGTTCGGACGTATAACAAAAATAAGAAGAATTACTGGTTTGGGAACGTTAAATTCCAAGGCAGGGATATCGTTAAAAGAATTGTGGTAGATTCTTAGCTTCAATAGCAGAGTGACTCAAGGTCAAGATATAGTTTTTGTGAGCTTCGATAACGCTCCATACCGAAAGGACAACATCCGGGTAATTGTAGAGAAGGCCATGCAGGGCCTCGTGTTTTGTAAACGCACTTTTATACCAGAATATGCTAAACACGCAGCAGTCATCGTGTTGTTGCATTTTGGAAGGAAATTATCTTTGCTAACATTTCGCAGAGCAATAGCATCATGTCTTCTGGCGAAATAGAATATCAAAAAATGGAACTCAGTAAGACTGGGGCCACGGCGTGGCCACCACTGTCCGTTTGTTTCATCAATGCGCCAGTGAATGATTTCCCCATTAATTTCTCAATGCATACCCATAATTATACCACTAACTAAGCTCACCCGGAGCTAATAAGCTGAACACTGTCTAACCTGTAGCTGCAATGATGGCGTCAATGGTAAAGTTTTCGTTTGAATGTTCACAATGACACGACAAGAAATTGACACTCCGTACTGACGATTCGGCAGATCGCGCGAAAGCATAAACTGTAGTTTCATCACACTACCAACAAATAGCAATATAGTGTATGATGAACCATCACTTAGTCAACAACAGCAGTCATGAGCCGGCAGGACGATTTTTCCCAAATTCATCCTGATCCCCGGACCAGGACGAATTTTCCGGCAACCAAGAAGCTTTTCTTTCTGAGAAATCCGTAGGATTTCCTTGTGGCTTCGTACTACAAATGGGAGGCTGTCTATTTTAACTTCGTTAACCATTCCGCCACCTTGCGGGTTTCCGCAGAGCTCATTTGCAATACTTTTGTCCATGTGCTTCGAGTTGTCGATGAATTCGCCCTCGCGCTGCCAATTGCTAGCTTCCTGGTTAGCTCAATTGTTAGAGTGACCGCCCCGGGAAGGAGTTGGTCCTGGGTTCGAACCCCGGACCAGGACTAATTTTTCGGCAACTAAGAACCTTTTCTTTCTGAGAAATCCGTGTGGATTTCCTTGTGGTTTCGTGCTACAAACGAGTGGTTGTCTATTTTCCCTTTCCTATAGTTACTTCTTTCAGCCACTGTTCTATCCCTCCTTCTATTTACACCAACTGTATTATAATATGGATATCATAGGTTTGACGAATCTGGCTTTGTTAATTTTTTTTTAATTCGCGCTTGCAATGTCACTCGAGAGACAGTTTTTTTCATGTAGTTATTGTTGCGTTTCGCAATAGTAAAAATGCTGACATCCAAATTCTGTACAAGAACATATAAGGCAGTCCGAAAGAGACGTAGGAAACGGTCTTAACAGCTGTTTATATTCCTCCCGCAAAAAGAAACAGTTCAGTGGAAAAGAAAAAAAAACGAAAGAGATAGCCGCAGCATGAATAGATTAACGTTGCGTCTTCACTCATATCATGATACTCACCTGCTGTGGTGAACAGCTTGATATACTCGTCAAGCGTGGTAATGCTCGAGAAAAAACGGACGCGAGAAAGTAAGTGTTCTTCTTCGGTGTAATCTGCTGAGAAAATTGCGTCGGGCCTTGTGAGCAAAAGTGTGCCATCACTGTGTTTCTTGGAAGGTGAGTGTGGGAAACAGATTCGAAGAAGCGTCACGGCGAATTAGGCACCACCGGGATGCTGCAGTCTCGGAAGAGAGCGGCCGCAGTTTCCCAAGAGAATCTTTCGGTGCTTTTGGTAACGTTTAAGTAAAATGTGATACAGTAATAAACCGTAGCAGGCGTAGGACAGTAAGTACATAGGCCACGAAAGCTCTTACAACGTCATGTGCGTTGCAGTATTTTTTCCTCGTTGTCTGGACCACCTGCAGCTATTAAGTGACCACCATTAATGCTCTAATAATATGTGTGTGAGCCTTTACCGCATGGAGTAATCCTAAGACAAATATGGCGATGACCTGCGCGTAAGGCTTAGAGGTATTGTAAACAAGAAATTGTTGTTTGAGGCCATGACGCATAACCCGACACAAGAAAAATGTCCCACTCCGGAAACATTCCTTTTGGGCTGGAAAACATAGCCATGACACTTCAAAATCAGGCAAAACTGAACAGCTTTTTTCTCCCGAATTTTATTGAAGAAATCAATTACGTTTCCTCATAGGCCCGAAGCTGGTATTTTTCGCATGGAAAGTTTCCATATGCTACGTACTATAACCTTAGGCTATTTATGTCTCGAACTCTTCTTGCACATTTTCTTTATATTGAAAAGTGCTATTTGTGTCAGTGCGGGGATGTAGAGCTTAACTGTTCGCGCCGAGTCAGCTGGATCCTGATAATTATTTCTTTTCACAGAGAATTCGCAGCTGTTCAAACACGGTGAAGTAACAGCTGTGACACTTGTTAGTTCGCGCTCGTCCTGTCTACACCTGTGCGTACGTTTCGTGCATCCTTTGTGCTTTGAGCAGCGCGTTAAGTGTCGAGCTGTGCACGTTATTAGTTCGCGCTCCTCCTGTGTGTGTTCTTTTCATAGAGTTAACATACTGACACTAGAGGAAAAGCTGAGCCGAGAAACCGCTAACCACAAGAACGCTGACATCTTGGAATGATGCCATTGTTGCCATTACATTACTTTAATGATGCGCCATGTTTGGCGCTATACAACGCTCACGGTGGCTCACAATACTCGCAATATCAATCCTTAAGCAACATTTGCACAAATAAAAACGTGCGGGTATTGCTTTTTGTTTCTAAATACATTTACGAAATATACAATGGCAATTTATGGAATTTATTATGCTCGAAAAGGAGCGTTTTCAGGCTGGTTTGCTAGATAGCGCCACCTTGTCAACACTCGAGAGTGCTCAGTGGGCTCGCGGCCGATTGCGCCGGTTTGCATGTCGTGTCATAGAGCCTCGTCGCGTGCATTTTCTGCTGCCGCGTTCCAACAACTCGACTTCATTTGACAACTTTTTTGCTCAAGCTGAAAACCTGAGTGCGAACCAAGATGGACCGCGAAGAGATAAGACAAACACTGAAAGTTACGTACCAAAGGGCGGCCGCAGACTTCTTTCCAGGGGGGGGGGGGGGGGGGGGCATCGGCAATAGACAGGGGGGGGGGGCACTTAGCACAGGTAGCCTAATTTCCGCGACATGACCGCACAACATGCAATGTTGCGAGTCGAAGCTGCGAATCTGTCGAGTGACCCTTGCCAGCGAACGGAAAAACTCGATTTGTTATGCATTATTGGCAGGGCGCGCCTACTAAAAACCACGCACAAACAGTTGGACATTTTAACTGTTATCCATCGGACCCACTGCACGGACAATGCTACACTAACACTCGGCTTCACGACTCAAAATACAGCTGATATTCTCGCCACAGCGCAAATAGCACATTCCTGGCTAGGTTGGCAGGTTAAAACTTATTACTGCCGTCAAATTTAGCGACCGTCTCAGGATCTGGCAACATTTGTGTCGATCCATCATGGCGGAATCCATGCGGTAATAGGTTTTAATGCATGGGCCCTACGGTGAGCTTTTCCTCTAGAGTCAGTATATTAACTCTATGGTTGTTTACGTGCGTCCTTTGTTCGTGAGCAGCACGCAGCACGTTCCGATCTCCTTGCCGTTCTTCGCGTGACATTCCAATTTCTTGCTGTCGCATTCATTGCTTCGCCCTTGCGGCGAACCTGTGACTATTTTAGATTACCCACTCAATATTGGAATAAAGAAGTATTATTGTTATGTTAAGCTTCGAAAGCGACGTTAACTTTACATCGACAGTCTACGAATACCACTAATTTTTAGAGACGTGCGCACTTCCGTATCTTCAAGCTGTTTCTGAGTGAAATCATGTTATGAGCTATATTTTATTAACAATTTCTCAACAGCATAAAGTAAAGTGACTCAAACAGGCAAAATGAGGCAGCCCTTGAGTGCGCATTTATATTTTAGCATACTTCATGAAAGTAAGAACGTCTTACACGATTACTCAACATTTGGAAGAAAGACCGGCATATTCTTGTACGCATTTAGAACACTTTTTTTTTTTAGCGGAGCGTGATCCATAGCGTCCAACTGAGTTCATAAGAGAGCGTCTTTTTTTTCACAGTTTCTTTTGCATGGGCGCACATGTAAAACAGAAAAGCCAAAATATAAAAAAGAAGCTGTACTCGCTTTTGGCGTAAGCTTCCCACGCTCTTGAAATTGCGCGCATTCCAACGCCTTGGACAAAAGCAGGGAGACGCTTGGAAGCATGCGAGGTGTTTCAGAGCAAAAAGTAGATGCGTGAAGAGAACTGAAATTTGCATATTATTAATCCGTGCCAAAACCAAGTGCGGACTGAATTTCAGACCCGTTCGTTCATTGCTTGACGTGTATGAGCGTGCACCTTAATGTAGAGTGATGAGATGGCACGGCAGGTTCTAACATTGTTCAAAAAAGTGTGTTAAGCTTGCTTGTGTGCAACACTTCCAAAGAAAGGTTGCCCTCTGTCCTTATCGTGCCCTCTTTCCAAAGGAAAGATGGCAAGAAAAAGACAGAGAGAAAAAATTACACCATCTCCCGCTAAAGGGAACCATGTGTAGATGCGAAGCAGTGGGCGCTAACGCTTACACCGGCGGCGGCGTTGACTCTGGCGCTCATCGCGGCGTTGCGCATGAGAGAAACCTGGGGAGGCGCAATGCACGCAGTGAGGGACCGGTGTTTCCTACTGTAACATGCCAATCGCTGCTAATGGGCAATGAGAGACAGAAGACTGCGATTGGACACAAAGACCCGCAGTCCGCTTTTAGTTAACGCGCACGCTGCGAATTTTTATTGTTCAACAACGCACAGGAGAAATCTCACACCGGCACTACCTTGCAGGTCAAGATGCAGTGCCTATATATACGGGGTGGTCAGTGAAGGGTTGTGCAGCGCGAGCAGTTGGTTTTTTCACTTACGAAACGCGCTAGGAGACGCTGGCTGCCTCGGCGTTGCGAGGCTAGAGAGGGGGGGGGCGTAGGAGAGGAGAGGGAGGGGGAGGGGACGCGCATGCGCAATGGGGTTGTAAACGCCGCGGGAGGTATGCCTAGAGGAGAGAGAGGGGGGGAGCGTAGGAGAGGAGCGAGAGGGGAGGGGACGCGCATGCGCAGTGGGGGGTGCGGACGCCGTGGGGAGGAATGCCTAAAGGAGAGGGGGGGAGCATAGGAGAGGAGGTGTGTGGAGATTGTTTGCGCATGCGCAGTAAGGGTGTTCACGCCGCACACCACCGGATTGAAGTCCGCTATAAGATGCTTCGCATCTAAAAGAGAAAACCGCGATCCGAAGGTGTTCGTGGTAACCACTCGGCTAAGAAAACACGCGAGCAAAGCATAGCATAGCCTTGTATAGTAAGTACAGCAACAGGATGGAAAAGGGAAGTGAGGTTGAGGGGGAGAGAGTGAGGAGAGGGGGGAAAAAGTAATGCATAGCATCTAGAGAAACAGAGAGAGAGAAATAGAGCCAAGAAAACATAGAGAAACACCGGAAGAGACATAACGAAAGTAAGGAGCAAGAAAAAATGGAATGAGCGATAAATAGAAGGAAATAGATAAAACAGGAAAAAAATGAAATAGAAATCAACAGAAACAAAAAAGGCAGTAGAACACACAAGAGAGGAAAAGAAAAGATAGGAGAGAAAACAGAGTAATAAAGAAAAACAAAGAACTCTGAGAAACTCCGCACTGTCTTCAGGCTTGGCACCACTACTGAAAGATGGTTTTATCTTTTCTGATATATATTAGTGAGGAGACGCGCTTTTACAGATTTCTCTTGCACTTCATGCTGCATATTCATCGAAATGATAGCAATGCGGCTTTTTCAATGCCGATCGTTTGCTGTCTTATATTGACCTCTTGGAATGCGAAAGCATGTGGAATAGGGCCGCTCTTTTTCTCGAACCTGCTGGACGTGCATAAGAGTCACGGGAAGATGCACAGTCGGGCTGTACTTCCGTTGCGGCACTTCCACGATCGCATAAAACAGACCAAATACCTCCAGGGTTTTAATGGAGGACTTGCTTTCCTCCAAGAAAAAGGCAGTGTTATCTCGTAAACCTGAAAGAAGAGAGTCATAAAATGACATTTCCTTGCAAAGCGAGCTCGAAATGGACGGAATTTACAGTGAAAAATGCAAGGTCGCAACGTAAAAAGCAAGGTGAAACTCCCAGGCCCTCATGCCTTGAAAAAGCTCATTCCTCAGTCTATGGTTGCTGCCTTGTCCGACTCGCTTTGAACATTGGAATAGCTATGCGTGGTACGGAGAAAACACTTAAGAACAGTTAAACACCAAAAAAGAGTTAAGAACTTTTACAATATCCCATAAGAATAAAGTTTTTCTAGTGCCGTGACGCATTTTTTTTTACTTTTTTATAGAGTTTTGCCTTGAAAATGTGGCGCTTTTTGCGTTCTTTTTTAAAGAAGCACCAAGAATCGTACAACAAGCCATAAAAAAATGTGTATCTCACCAAAGCAATTCCAACGACAACACACAACTGGTGGGTTTAGACGCTGAGAAAAAAAATCAGTGCTTAGGAGGGGCATATGAAAAATTGACAATATATTCGACGGCGGAGATGCGAAGTGGTAAGAAAGCCCGCAAACTGTACAGCATGTGCTAAATCAGCGCTGCATGAGCTCAAGTTATCTCGTGAGGGTATCTGCCGTATTAAAAGAGCTCAGTAAGCACTGGTGAGCTCAAAGAGGGTTCATAAACTTCGTAGGTAACAAAAAACTGATGAGCCATTCCACTCTTTTAAAGGTGGATGAGTAGCAGAGCTGTAGAGCACGCAGCACTGGGGCGACGCATAATTTCGATGAACGGTACAGAAATGCACAAGGACGGCTAGAGGATTCTCCATTCTCACAAGAGGGACTGACCTACACAAAGTTCACTAGCATGATCAGCTATTACTTGTAATTTCGTCTCGTCTTGCTTACCGAAGAAGTTTGTCACAGGAAATGGCTACAAAGGTATCGGCAACACGACCTTCTTTGTCGTTCCACTTCCTTTCGCTATTAACGAGAATGCGTAGGTTCACCGGCAGTATTTTGCCCATCATGTGTGCACCATGTGCATGGAACCACAACCTCGACAAGAAGCTGTATATTGACTCAACTTACTTTCCCCTTCCAGAATTTGGCTTGAGGTCTCAGAAAAGTAAAAGCTTCAAGCTAACCATTAAAATATACTCGTTCCAACGCTTCCTATAGTACACCATGCTCCCGCGCTCACTGAACATGCAATGCAAAAGTTACGGTGAAGGTCACCATTTTATGCCTAAATATGCCTAACAATAAAAGTTGCAATCCCTGGAATGCTTGGATCAGATGAAAGCCGAAAGTTTCGATATATGGGCAAGCAAAAAAAATTTTAATGATGTCATCGCTACTTAATCCGTTTATACCAGGAGGTTTCCATTTGGGAACGAGTCATGCGAAGTTTCCTCAGCCCGTTTTTGCTAGTTTCCCTTTCTGCGAAATAAGACAAACGTTAGGGTGTTTCTTTGGTCTTAAAAACAAAATAAACATACTTCAAACAACTGCTAAGTAATAAAGCACAAGAGGTCAAGGATGTCATAAAAAGACGGAACGTGCACCTTACGAGCAAGCATATTCTGACCCCCATAAAGACTCCTGCGGGTGCATATTGAACCATTTGTGGAAGGTCATGGTTGTAAAAAGTTTTACGGTAGGTTGTTTACGAAGAAATTTTCAAAAATTATTTTACGACCGTGAAGGAGTTCTGCCGGCTCAGTTTCCAAGCACTTCCAACGTTATTATCTCCCAAGTCGTGGGTCCTGTTGAAGTTAGCGTGAATTCAGTTTGACGAAGTTTCTTTCTAATGCACCTCAAAACTAAGAGAAAGATGTGCTTGAGTATTATTCGTGGAAAGAATATGAACTATGTATACCGTGATTGTGCGCATTTTCCATCACAATGGTTCGCTAGGTGATATAAAGGTCGAAGACTTGTCGAACTGCGTGACATTTGACGAGTGCATTCCAAACTTGTGGTAGTATTCAAAGATGTTTCTCAAAACTTTTGAAGAGTCATTTATAGCGTTATTCACAAATCACACTGCACTAGCCAATTATTTTCCACAATTGTCAAGAGTTTCCTTTGTATTTTACCCATCTGAAGATAAAACCTCAACGGGAATCAAGAAAAACGAGACTTCCCACTTGGTGTCTGGTAGAGAGACATGAAGGTTGTTGCAAGAAGTTCAGCATTAGTAGATGACACCCGCCGCTTCCCGCGTTCGGAGCCGCCACGAATGTATATAAAAGTGGTCAAAGGACGGAACCTTGAGGGACGCCTGGTGTTAGAGGGACACGGCTAGACAGGTTGTCGTTTTCATTGACAGACTGTGAACGGGTATTAAACAAATCTGTTATTCCTTTAACGACAGCAGGGTGCAAATTAAATCTGAAAATTGTAAGTAGCAGTCGCTTATGAGGTACCTTGTCGAAAGCATTAGCATAGCATGGGAAAATTGTGTCATTTTGTGTGTTGAGAACTAGGTAAAGATGTATACATCAAGCGAGAATATTGCTGGCTGTCCGGTTGTGTGTCGCATGAGAGGCGCTTTCGAATGCCATGCTGTGACGGACGAAAGAGATTATTAGAATCAAGGAAATTCATGATGCAGCAGTAGATGACGTGTTCCATGATTTAACGGGAAATACTGGTTAGGAAGATGGGAGGGTGATTTATGGAGAGTTTTTGCGGCCGGATTTGTAGACTGGAACAACCTTACCGATTTTCCAGTCGTCTGGAATAGCTGATGTAGAAAGTGATGGCGAAAAAAATTTATGGTATATAGCATGAAACTTCTTGTGTGGCGTTTTTCAGTACCTTTGTACTTATTTCATCGGTTCCAGTTGATGACGTAAGCTTAAAGGGACACTAAATGCAAATAACATTATGCGTCAGAAGGAAAGATCAATGTTTGGGAATGTCCAAAACGGCAATATTATCAACAGCAGTGCTCTACTAATCGAGAAATTAAGGTAAATGAACGACACAACATGCGCTACGAGTGCGACATTTTGGAAATGATCCCGATGACGTCGCAGCGTCCGACTACAAATAATCACAGGTAATCAAACCAGCTGCAGTAAAAAGGAACCTTCCGTACATAACAACAGGTAAAAAAAAACGCGATTCTTTGTTTGATTGATTGTTTGAGCAATCAAAATTGAAGGACATTTTGTACATTCCAAAGTGTGTTCGGCGAAAGCTTGTGGCCATTCGACTAACTATGCCGTGTCTTTTTTCTTAGACATTCTCATTGGGATGGCACACAAACGGATTATGTGCGTGTTTTCTTTTTCAGTTTTTTTACCCCGAATCGCAGAGAGACGCGAGACTAATCTGCCTCCGTTCGCATGCGTTCGTATTTTCTAGCGCTTTGCGCATCATGCAGACGCCATCCGCGTTCCAGCTCTTAAATTGACGGACACTTTGTAAATTCCAAAGTGTGTTCCGCGAACAACTGTGTCCATTTAAACGGGGTCGGTCAGAATGAATCGCTATGTCATTAATCCAAATTTTTCCTTTATTGGAAGAACACCACATTCCCAGGATTCGGGGACAACCATACGCGGTGCCATCTATCGATAGCAGCAAGGGCGCCCTCCACAACTGAATGACAAGTAGGTGAAAGAAATTATATTTCACCAAAAAAGCTACTTACCAGAAAAGACTCCCGGTTACATGCAGCAGGAACTCACTGGGTCGTTTTGGCAAAGTTTCAGAATCGCACTACGAAATTCCTGGCTGCCCAGGACGATTGAACACCACCCTTGAGAAACACATGGGTCCCCATTGTAAAATGCGAAACTCTTCGGCAAGCCACATGGTTTCTGGTGCGACCCAATAATTTTACCAGAATGTTCAAGGAAGCATCTCCTGTACAGAACTGGCAGTCTTTCTTGGTTACTACCTTTTTTCGTCAGATATCATTGTTTTCACCTGTTTCCCTTGCAGTTAAGGCGGGTCAACGCTCTCTCCAACGAGAGATTGCGCTACGTTCACGTGTCCTCAAATTCTGGCCGTGAACACATTCGCTAGTCTACCATCTTCACATAGTGCAAGGGCTGTGAAATGTTTTTTTGTGTTCTAGGTGTTCGTTTAGTTCTTAGTTGTTTTCAGTGTTTTATTAAAGTATTTTAATAAGCTATTTTTAGCGTCGTAACCCACGTATAATTTCACCTATTGCACTCTAATATTCCGACCGTCCTACGGAGCAAAGTCAGTGCGAAAACGGTGAAGCTATAAAAAATGCGCCCACCTCCCCGAAAGGAATCGTGAGGAAATGCGAATGCATTTCGCGCGCGCTTCACTCCATTTATATCTGGTGGTTGTGGTTCGAAGAAGGAAAAGGCGCCTAATTTCTGCAGCCTGGTCGGGAGCACGGCGCAGCGCCTGTTTTTTTTCTCTTTTTCTTGTTTTTTTTTGTTTTTTCTTCTTTTTTTATTTTTTTTTAATTCTTTCTTAATTTTCTTCTGTTCTTTTTTTCTTTTTTTTTATTTTTAATTTTTTTTTCATATATAGCTCCGCCGAGCTCCCACGATGCGAGCGCCCTCACGCACCAGAGCGCGCTCCTCCTCTCCACTCACTATAACACCTGCCGAGGCCACCGCGGACAAAGCCAACGCCGGATGCCTGACATAGCCCGACTAAGAAATGCATTCGCATTTAAAACTGGGGATGCTTAAAGGCCAACTCCGGCGATTTTTCGAGGTCAATGGATCTCAATGAAATTCGCTGGGTACGTTCCTTTGCACATTTCCGTCATTTATGCCAAATTTCAAGCTTGAGAGATGCGCTGATTGTTTGCAAATGAATTTTAAAGATTGTCTGCAAACGCCCACCCGGCTTCCCACAATTATTGGCAACATTGCGTGTGTGACGTGTTGGTTTGCCGGTCGACGGAAGTGACGCAGCCGATGGGTTCGCTAACTTTGGCCGCTACAGCGTATATTGTGCTGGCCCCAAGGCGACGGTGTTTGGCCGGCGTTTCGCTGGTTTGGCGCGCGATTTTCTGTTCTCTGTGGAGGAGCGTGCGATATTCAGCGCCGGCGGGACCAGCATGCCTTGCACGACTTCCGGTTCGTAACAAACTACTACGTCATACGTAGACAGTGCACTCGGTTGGGTTTCGGTTTCGGTATTGCGCCTTTTTGCTTATTAAAATTATTTTCGAATTTGCTGGGCATTTCAGCTATCGGGTGCATGACAAGAGTGTCTCAGGAACATAAAAGCACCATTACCCTGACACGGTCGAAAAATCGCCGGAGTTGGCCTTTAAAGCACGCAGCGATGGAGCGGTGTTTCCTACTGGAACATGCCAATCGCTGCTAATGTGCAATGAGAGACAGAAGACTCCGACTGGACACAGACTCGCAGTCCGCTTTTAGTTAATGCGCACGCTGCGAATTTTTATTGTTCAACAACGCACAGGAGAAATCTCCCACCGGCACCACCTTGGAGGTCAAGATCCATAGCCATATATACGGGGTGGCCAGTGAACGGTTGTGCAGCGCGAGCAGTCGGTTTTATTGCGATAGCAATTTTATGGACACTCGCGGCTGGTTTTCGCCGTCGGCGTCGGCGTCATTTGCCGTATATGTATATGTATATATATAACCGGGCCCGCCGGTCGTTCGTGAGCGTGAAAAGACGCGAGGGGGGGTCCCTCGAGCGACCTTCGATTTTACGAGCGGGGCGCGCGCGTTATCTCCCCTTCTCGGCGGCCGACAGCGGACGGGGCCGGGGGTGGGGGGGGGGGGGGGCGACGTTCGATTTTACGAGCGCGGGCGCGGGCGCGCGCTTTATCTCCCCTTCTGATCTCCCCTTCTCGGCGGCCGGGCCGGCGTACCCTTCTGCGTGCTGCGCTCTCAACGCGAAGAGAATTCTCTTAAACAAGCGTTTTCTAGAGTTGCGTGAGATCGGATCCAAAAAGAGTTAGCTGCCAGCCTCACTTCGTATAACATTACAATTTTTTGCTATCGCATTCATTGCTTCACCCTTGCGGTGAAACTGTGACTTTTTTTCAACCAAGAAACTCGCTAGCAGACGCTGCCTGCGTCGGCGTCGCAAAGCGAGAGAGGGGGGGGACGCGCATGCGCAGTGGGAGCAGGAATGCCTAGAGGGGAGAGGGGGGAGCGTAGGAGAGGAGAGAGAGGTGGGACGCGCATGCGCAGTGGGACTGTGGACGGCGCGGGCAGGGATGCCTAGAGGAGAGAGGGGGGAGCGTAGCAGGGAAGAGAGGAGGGGGAGGCGCATGCGCAGTGAGGGTGTGGTTGCCGCGGGGAGGGATGCCTAGAGGAGAGAGAGGGAGAGAGGAGGTTTTATCTTTACTTTTTTTTGAAAGAGTTTGCGCATGCGCAGTAAGGGGTGGTCACGCCGCACACCACCACCACCGGATTAAGCTTCGCCATAATTAAGATGCTTCACATCTAACACCTGCCGGCGCGCACACCTCCTCAACCTATCCTCCTCCTCCTCGGACAACGCCGCACAACGCCAACGCCGCACAACGCCGGATGCCGGACATAGCCCGACTATGAAATGCATTCGCATTTAAAAACGTGCTGAGAAGACGCAGTTTTCTTACTGCAATTTTATTTCGATGCACTTAAGATGCGTGCAGAAGTGACAAGATAATCATGAAAAAAAAAACCACACATCTAAGCAAGTAATATTATGCGTG
>JALIZH010018542.1:0-31494 GCA_030522465.1 Rhipicephalus appendiculatus
TGGTCACGTGACCAAGCCTACACTACTACGTCACCGCCCAACTCAGCGCCCAGAAACCGAAACCGAAAGTTGTCCACATAAATAAGGCGATATTAAATTATTTAGCAAGAATACATGAATCTTGGTGCGTGTATCATGCTTCCTAGAGCTAAAAGAAACTCTTGCAGCAAAGATTAGAAGTTCAGAATACAAGAAAAAAAATGCCTGCCCTGAACTTGATTTTCGCGGGGTCACCTGACCACTTCTACTTGCCCCGACTAGCCCGATGACGTAGGATGGCTCCCCAAATGAAATGAGCAGGAAGCTCCTACGTATGGAAAGCTCGCACACCAACGTTGCTTATCTTTTCCAACGTAATGCTGACCTCGTTGCCATAGTAACAAACGTGGTGCCTGACGCCCGACTTGTCAGAACGTGAGCAGGCGCTACTGTTTCGAAGCGAGGTATTTTCTGCTGTTCTTTACGACATTCCATGGCCCGTATTCACAAACGCTCCTCGACTCGAAACTCGACCTCAAGGAATCCTTGAGGACTGTTTCGCGTGGCGATTTCTGCAACGCGAGAAGTCTCGAGGATCCCTTGAGGTCGAGTTTCGAGTCGAGGAGCGTTTGTGAATACGGGCCCATGTCACACCCTCCTCTCATTCTGAGAAGCGAATTTGTGAAACAACCAGAGCGGTGAAGTATTCGAGGGATGCGATGCGGACTTGTTGGTAGCACATCTTCAATAGGTTTCTTCAATAGGCACAAATAGACCGCCCAGTATGCTATATGTGCTTTCATTTCTGTCCTGTCGTGTATGTGCGCTACAAAAAAAAAAAAAAAAAAAAAAAAAAAAAAAAAAAAAAAAAAAAAAAAAACCTATTGAAGGTGAAGTGCTGCTGGCCCTTCGCGAGTTGTTCGGTGAGCCGCCCGACGAACTACAAGGGTGCATTGCACCCCTTCTACAACAATCAAGAGCCTACCACCCGAGCGGAAAGAGGCAGCTCGCAAACGCACAGAAGCAAGAAGAGGGAAAGAGAGAGAAGCCTTTCGTATGGACATCCGACCCGCGCAAGCCAAAAATCCAGAGGCGAAATGGTAGCCAGCGTCTCTGTCGTGCATTATAGTCGCAGTGATCTTTTTTTGTTGCGGCCGCGTCTCTTTGGGGTTCAATGAAGCAGCACAGAAAAGAAAAATGAAACACATAAGCAATCTCAGTTCTGATGGCACGCCCCGATCCCTTCCAACGTTACATGTATCCAATCATAGGCTCGCAGCCATTCTCCGTCATTTCCGCCCGCAGTTCTGGCAAGCGCCACTACGTGCTGATGCGGTCAGCAGCGATGTAATGATTTTATGTCGTGATTAAACTACTAAATCATTTGATATCGGCGCGTAGACCTATGCTAAAATTATCTCCCCAGTCATCACTCTACGCAAAACACACATAAAAAATAGGTGCTTTAAAAGTATTGGAGGGACCCTTTAAAGGGACCGACAACTTCCCAGAACATGAACTGAGATGACTCCGCTGACGGAAAGATTGTGCGTCGCACTGACTCAAAGCAACCCTGTTTTTTTCGTGAGAGGTGGATTTATATTTTTATTTCTTCATCGAAAGACGCGAAAAATGACCTTTGGCGCCTTTGGTGGCAAATACGTGAACGAATCGATGTACCCTGTCACGTGACCGTTGATTGCTGCAGACGGTTGAGGATCTTTTTGTTGGTACTGAAATATTGTTCGTTTCTTTATGTTAAAAGATATTACTCCACAAAAATGTACACGTAGGCCTGCGTTAGTAGTATGCATTGAAGCGGCGCTGCCTTACGCGTGACGTAATGATACCATGCTCGTCAGCGCGTCTTGAGCAACTTTTCAGCGTGCTCATGCAACCGTGCACGTAGTTTGCAGGTCGCAAAGATTTTTGAGCGACATAATTTTTCTACCTACAGTTCGTCTCAGAAATGACGCGCACTGCTACTCGGCGCGGCCGTGCACATGCGTAGTGACGTTTTCGGTGACTTGGCTTGGCTCGTGCATCGAGAGAGTAACGACGCCGGGACAAGCCACCCATGACACAGATGCAGGCAACCTTGGCCGCAGGTGCTTACAACGCGGTATAAATACAGGGAAGGTGTATAATGCCACATCATCTCATTGTAGCAACCTGTTATTTTCAAAAATAGTTGAAAAGCTCAAAATAAAGGTGGTTAAGCACAATTACAGGAACTCCTGCGAAAGCAGAACGACGACAGCTTTCACACATCGCGAGAAGAGCTGGCGGCATCGCTATCAATTCTCAGCGTTGCTGGGGGAAAGGTACATGTGTGTTTGAAGCCTTTCAGATCGAATAATACTGCTTGTACAATAACTACGTGCTTTTGGGATTAACTACTGCAGCTACAAAAACACTACGAAGGGCTGAGCTTTCTGTCGCGCCGTAAAAAAAAATGGGTCGAGAAAAGTCAGTTGTCGGTCCCTTTAAAGGGTCCCTGCAATCTGAGCATGGTCAGAAAACGCTGCCGATCGATAGTCGAGGTTCCCGAGAACACGCAAGCCAAATATTATAGTGCAGCACGCGGTCTGGAATTTAGAAATTAATTCTCAAAGTCAGCTAAATATCGCTTTCTCTTCTCTCGACAAATGATGCTATGCACTAAAATATCACTGCGTCACAGGCCCGAGTATCACGCCATTGGCTGATTTGAGCATGGCGCGCTCGGGAGTTACTGGGGCCGCCATGGGAGGCCGCGACGTGTCCGCACGATGGCACTGAAAAGCCGCGCGTTCGAAGAAAAAAAAAAAGAGAGAAAAAGTGCTCAAGGTCACGAGGCGCGCGTGACGTACCTTCTTCCTCCGTGCCATCCCTCCCTGCTTAGCTTTCAGCTCTTTCTTCGGGACGAGAAAAGAGAAATCAATTGCAGCTTGCGACAAATCTCTAACTCCGCTCGTACTGGATGGATTCTAAATTTTTTTGCGGCGGTTGATTCGCGATGCAATAAGCTCCTTTAGTGAATCCATTCCATGGCTACTTGGAAAAGTTTTGTAGGCCCCCTTTAAAAACTAGGAGTGTATTGTGGCTAGTGTAAAATGAATATATAGTAAGAATAAAAGTCGGTGATGACTGAGCAAGAACAGAGCATCATCAAGAACAAGACCTGCTCGAAGACTGAAAATATAAACATGCAGAGCTCTGTATACCATTGCACATACTAAACGTCCCCCCGCAACATTGCAGGCAGTGTGGTTTGAACACATGCAAAAATGAGCCCCAAAAAGCCAGCCAGCTGCATATAGAACAGAAGGAGAGTTTACTAGAAAAGCTATCATTCAAATATATATAGCGAGAGAATAGTCAAGTGAGGCAAACTTTACTTGAAATCACCTTACGGCACTCTCAATATGTCACACGAAAAATTAGCATAAGCATGCTGCAAGTAATCTTAGTGTCAGCGTTTCTTATTAAAGCTGCTCAAAGCACAGCTACTACTTTAATAATGAAGCTTTTGGCTGCGTAGTGCAGTATTACCTGCCGCATCCAGAATTCGCGTCTCGTGGACTTTCACCACAGGCCAAAGCCACCGTTACCTTCTCGTGCGAGAAGAAGTGTATAGTGTAAAATTACGCCAGTGCCACTTCCTGAAACACACAACGAAGTTGAGGCAGACATTTAGGCTAACTGCTTGAGGAGACATGTCAGCGTTATCTTTCCCACCACCTCACAAAAAATTCCGCAGGCCTTCGTTCTACGAGTCACAGTGCAAAACACCAAGTTGCGTTCGCTCGTCTCTACAGCAACCTTGCACTTCACAAGTGCATGCACAAGTGGTCCCTCCAAGGAAATATAGGCCACTACGCTTCAGTGATGCCAATCGGCAATGCCTAGGACAACAGCTCCCTAACTTTTGGGCCTATTCTGGTGATCATTTCAGAATGCCCTGCTGCACAGGTGGTGCAAAAACAACTTTCAAGCAGCATAAAAATAACAGAGCATAAAAATGATGACTGTAGTTCATCTCTACAGGCTGCTTACGATGGTATATCAGAAACACAAGGTTGCCATTTTATATCAACATAAATCATCAGTGACTCGATGGCATCTAACAACACAACCCCTTTCTCCAAAACGGCCACCAAAATGCTATGCCATTAGATAACAACACTGGTTACTACGTTACTTTCAAGAAGTGGCTTGAGTGGCCAGCGAAATGTGTACAACGAAATATTGTGGGTGTGTTGCACTTTGTGAAATATGTGCTGAAGAGCTATAAAAAAATTACACAATGCGAGTTCCAAGCCCCAGAAAGAAAGAGAGAGAACAAGAAAGAAATGAAATTTGCACATAGCTTCCACAATGAGCACTTAAGATAGAATATGGCCCTGTTGGCAGTGCACACCCGTGCACATTACAACTCTAAATTTCAGGCTGTGTCAAGGCATTGCAGAAATTAGGACTTGTTACTTTTATCCTGTTACTTTTCTTACTGTTACTTTTATCGGCATATGTATAAATAAGTAGAATAATAAGAAATATCATATGGAACACAAAAATTACTTTTTAAAGGTCATAGCAGCTAAATGCAGTTGGCAAGTGCAGAAGTGTTCAAGACACTAAATGCTCCAGCAGAAATGTATCTCGTGCAATCCATTGTATCACTTTCATATCGGTGAATAGACCTCTTCCCGGGGTACGTCACACCGTGACGTCACCGGCGCACGTGCAGGCGGTGGTTGGCAAAACACCCCCGCTTGTGGCTCGGTGTGGTACAGTCGCGCGGTGCTTGGGGCACGCTTTTCTTTTTCTTTTAAGCTTAAACTTCATCTTAATGTGGCGAGATTAGCTGTGGTATGTGTCAGAGAACATCTAGATGTGTGGTGAACTGCATGACGGAAAACTTGCCACGCTGGCTGGCTGTTTATCATGAAAAAGTGAACACACATGGCGGCCTGTGCGAGGAACAGCGGCATCGTCTTCGAAAGTGTGCAGCGTTTATTGTGGCATGTAGTGTGCGTTGAAAGGCATCGACAATAGTGGTTCACCTTTACGGACGGTGAAACTGCGAATATTGTGTGTGGTGTGTGAATGACGATGCATTTTGTTTGCGAAAAAATTGGCGCTCGTTGTGGGCCGGTGGCAGTTAACCAGGTTGTCGACAGAACATCACAATTCGACATTTTAGTCAAGGTAAAAATGCATTTCATGCGATCATCTGAGAGTGCGTACATCTCAGCGTTTGTGCTGCACGCAGAAAAAAAAGGTGCATGATCTCCAGGACTGAAAGGTACGACTACGCATGAGCTATTAGCATGTTTTAGCACGGCGAATACGCAAACCCACAGTAAAGGTATAACTCGTATTATCGGAGTGCAGATTCTTGTTTCTCATATACTTGGTACCTTTTACGGCTCCATCTTTACGAAGTGACAATGCGCATTACAAGTTTGTGTATCGGATCTAAAGGAGCAATGCAAGTATGCAAACACGTTGTAGGCATCAGATGCAGCGAGGTAACTGCGCAAGAGATTAACTTATCAGGTTTTAAAATCGCATAAAATTTCAGTGGGTTATAAGGAACAGCCCAAGGGAGAACTTTGCTTTAATTTTCACGAGGATTTGTTCACCTCAGCCTAACGCATGGCAAAAAAGCTTTTTTTTTTTTTTTCGTTCATCTCCGATCAGAATTTTGCGCAGTGAGAATGTTATCCGTGACGTCGCGCACAGCAGCTCAAAACCATGCTGCCATCAATGCTGCACCTCGTTTAAAACTGCAGTGCACATGTCGCGACGTTAATTGAGTACGTTCACATCCATGTCATGCAAATATTTTACAAAGCGCCAGTCACTGTAACCTTCGCTTTCGAAGAGGATAAGATTTTTTTTTTTATGGCTGCCATCTACGAGCAAATCGCCACAAGCTGTGACTTTAGAAAATAGCAATTTGCAGAAACTTCAGTCGAAGGAATGCAGACACACTCAGCGCTGCTATGCAGAAAGATCCCGCCGGTGGAACTTTCTTGCTAACCAGCACCTGCTCCGGGGGAGGGAGTTGTGGGCGGGGTGCTCGTAGTGACGTCACACTGTTTGCAAACAGGGAGAGGTCTATTACAAGTCATCGGTGATTAAGCACAAATCAAATGTTCTACCTCATAAAGCTCACAATTATAAGTATAAGCGAACTCTGGGATACATGCACAGTCAACCTTCAATAGCTACACTTGCAGCAGAAGACTTTGCTATGCTGCACATTTCATTACGTCCAACTTCCTTAAATAAAGTAAAAATAACCTCACAGTTTTCCTTAAATGGTGCTGCATGTAATTAGTAAGTGTATGAAAAACTGGCAGCCAAAGAAGAAAGTAAACTGGCCTAGCTGCTCACCTCGAGAGGCAAGACGAAACTTCGCGCGCATGAGCAAAATGCCGCCACTCTCGTGTGACCATCTCATATCAAAACGGCAGAACGAATGATTCATCCAGCTTTCCCTGAAGAGTGAGTGCGCATTTTAACAATGTTTCACAGCTGCGCGAAAATCAGTACTGCCTGATGCGCTGTGCCACCAAGAGTCTTGAGACGTGTGAAGCGGATCACCTACTTTGCTCACACCGTTCCAGTATGCTAGATACACCATTCGTGTGGAAACATTTGCAGTGGAAGTGTCAATACAGCAAGGTTTCCTCGTGCCTGCATCACTCCTGACTGTGCATTGTGGGCATAGAGCGTGTTTCGATGGGCCAATGCAGGTACAGCAATGCTGCTTTCATTTCTGCAGGCAACAGCGGTGACGCCTCACACTTGGTTTGTCACCTATTAGAAATGTGTATCGTGCTATACAAAAGTGGTACACCAGACGTGCTGCTGAGCACATGGTTAACCCATTAGGGCCCACTGTACTTTAAAAAGTACACTTCCTTTTTCGGGCATAAAAAATACAAAACAGAATATTCTGATCTTGCTCATTACAATTTCTGATGCCAAAGGTGGCAGCAAGAAAATCCTAATTTGGAATATTGACTCGGTTATGTTTTTTCTGTTTTATGAGTCGTCAAACTTTAGGAAAATGAGAGCCTGTTAAACGCACGTGGTCAGTACTACTTTTTCTACATTAATTTGAAGTTTTACATTTTATATGTTGATAAAATGGAGTGCTTCTGCTTCAGGAAGAGCAATTCAATCCCTGCAAAGCGCGAGAAGCCTATAGAGTGCATAGTTTTGCTGTGAGGAGTAATCAAATGTTGCTGTACTTTATTTAGTACACTGGGACTTCGTGGGAGCATACATGTAACTCTTGTTGTGCGTTGCATCATAGATTCAACAGGCTTTTTTTGTTATGAATGCCATTTTTTCGGTTATCTCAGACTCATAAGGCTGCGAAAGATGTCGCTGTGAATATACGAGAGCCTCTTGATGTTTTAATTGGCGATTCCAACCCTAACATGGGAACTTAGGAGCAGGAGGGGAATGACAACGGTACGAATGGATGCTCTCTGCTAACGATAAAAAAAACATGGAACGAAAGGAACGTGGGTAAGATAACTTCTGTTTTGACTCAGGAAAGCAGCTTTGTTTCGAAAATGGCAAAGACAACAGCATAATTGCTATGCTGACGAAAGACTACACAGTTGAGTCACTATGCTGTGTATCGTGGTGGCCATTCACTGAAAAGAAAAAAAACGTAGTGCCACTGTCCTCCTTCTTCCGCCGCAGTAACAATGCCATGAGGGGGTTTGAGCTCTACTATCAAGCTGCGAATGACTAGAAAATTTTCATCCCTGAGAAAAAGTGGTACGAACCCCTATTTACCCAGATGATCGAAATAGCCGCAGATAACGCATAAAGGGTCTGCTACCACATTGTATATAGGTTTTAGCAGACCCTCTACGCGTTGACTATTGTCCTTTAATCGCGTAACATCAAAACACTGACTCCGCCTTGTTGTACCCAAGAGAAGTATCAAAGCTCTCCAGATTCCACTGTGCTTGCTATTACTCTCTATCCATACGGACATTGTCACAAGAAGCCGGCAAAACAGTTGAATTCTGCCAAAATACATCGAAATGGTGTGGCGAAAAGCGTGACGTTACGCTTTCTCTAAAGCACTGCTCCTTGATTAAGTTGCATGGGCCAAGATAACTTTGTTATTCGTTTCGCAAGGGCCCAGCGTACTCGCCATTCTTGCATCAAGTCCCCTTGCCCGTTGCTATCTCGAAGGCCCAGCGTACTTTTTATAGTACAGTATCACAACTCCTGAAGAAACACACGTAACTATGTGAAAATTTGCACGTGTGGTTATCTGTTGTGGTTAATTAAATAAGCAAAATGTCAATAAAATCGGACCAGTAGTTCTTTCGTGGTCCTTAATGGGTTAAGGACGGTTTTCACGACAGCATCATTGGCAATGAATACTCGAGTGCTCATAGGTAACCGCCGCAGCACCGCAGTATGGATGCCGACTGCTCGTCCATACACGCATCACACCGAGGATGGTGGGCTGGCCTTTACAACCGAAGATGTGGAACTCCTTTTGCAGCACTTTGTGGCTATGGCCACACCACAAGTTCAGGGGCACAGTTAAGTGGCAAGAATAGATACCACGATGGTGCATTTCATTCCATTTTCCTCATTGATATTTATTTGTGGTATTTCCATTGCTTATCAATCTGAAGTCATAAATAACCGGCTCATCGCCCGGCCTCTGCAACAGGAAATGTGGAGCAGCTTCTTGGCTACAGCATGATTTAATTAAAACAAGAAAAGTTGACAGCGTCACGGTGCATTTGATCCTGTTCACCCTAAAGTGCTGTGCCAGCTGAGGGCAGCATTTACACACGAAATGTTACCTGTGAAGGATCGATTATCTCCTGTCCAATGCTTTCTGATCTTTAATTTGTCACAGGGGGGCATGAGCGTGCATGAAATGCACAGGGATTTTGTAAAATTGAAATTGAGGCTCAGTTACTTCACTCACTCACTCAAAAAAAAAAAAGTGTATTTCAATGGAAGTATGACTGCAGATCAGTTCATTACATGGTGGATTCAGTCAAATGGGGATTCTTTATATCCAGGGCGCATAACTAGAAAAAATATGGTTTGGGTTCCACCGCCATGACCTCCTGAACATGCTAGCAAAAGCGAATATGTTCCAAAACTATTTTGGCACAGTAAAATAATGGAGTCAGCAACATTTCTGGCTAATGACATGGCGCTCGAACTGCTGTTTTGGAGACAAAGGAAAATGTGACTTTATGTATCGTTGAGTTGCTAATGACTTCTGGTGACCGAAAAATGCAACTAAGTGTTTTCGCTTGTCATCGCAAGCAGTTTTCAGTGATGTTGAGGAAGCAGACTTGTCAATTTTGTGCTATTTTATTGCCTTAAAGGGCCAGTAGGCAGGCTGAGACTTTTTTTTACATCCCCCCAAATAAGCTCTTTAATTCGTACAGCAGACTGCGGCAATCATATTTTGCGAATATTGCAGCACTGCACACACCCTTCATTTCGAAAAACAATTCCCGCGCTTCTTTCCTACGACTGAGCAATCCTCCTTGTACGCGCAGTGACGAAATCTTGCCCATGGGCAACATTACACACCCCTGAGCTTGTCGATTGGTCCTTTGCACTAAAAAACGGCATCATGGCCCTATGGTGACGCCATAAAAGTCAACTGCTGCTTTTCACAGGAATTTCAAGGGAAATCACACAAACACAGTGACCATATTTCCTTCAAGGGACCATTCAGCAGAATATTTCCGGAGCATAGGGGATGCTTTTGAGCATGAACTGCAGGGTTAATAACAACCGCCGTAGAGACAAGTGAACACAATAGACTTTTGCACTAGCACAAGCTTGGGGGGCGATCGATACTGAGACTTTAGCCATGTTCAGCTTTCAAAGCATTGTCAGATGCAAGAGTGTATGAATTGGTCTGAGTGGACTTCACACTTTTCTGACACAGTTGAACTTTCAGATGCAGCGTGGAGTCATTCCTTAATAATTTCAGAAGATAGAGACAACGGCAAAGTGCACGTGTGCCAGCAGCCACTTGACAACAGTACTGAATATGGCTACACTATGAACAAGCACAAGCTTGAATGATGGGCATGTCACACGGTGCCTTTTTAATAGTTATCAAGGTTGCAGCTTTTACAGTTTGAGCGAATCACCAATTGCGTCCTAGAAATTCGATATGGACGGGTCCCGATCAGAATTGATAGTACGTGTGGTGACACTGATATAATTTGGAAGCAGTGTAGTTTGCGCCTGGCAGACACTCACGGCAGGTGAAACTGATCTTTCTATTAGTGTTATACAATCGCAGACCGTTTATTCCGAAAAAAATGTGTTTTTTTTTCTTTTACGTAGATTATTCTAGAATGCCTCCTAGAGGCATTCCAGAATAATCTACGTAAAAGAAAAAAAACATTGTGCTTGTGTCATTCAAGCATCTGTTCCCCTGCATAATGTGGAACATAGTTTCTTTTGATACTTGAGCCAATACCCACACACCCCTCCCCGGTGATTCGTGTGATATCAACAATGCGCCTGCACATTAGAAATGATACACATATTACAGTAGACTCTCAGTGAACGGAACTCCAAGGGACCAAAAAAAATCAGTTCTGTTTACCGAGAGAGTTGTGAAAAAGTGCTGATTTAGGTGTGCACACTCTCTCAATACCAATTTATAAATGTCCAAGCAATATAAGGTGAATGCAACTGATGGTTTTTTGGAAAGCAAGGAAACTACACGGGCTTTTGACATAGCATTCACAAGTTTATTAGGAAACAATTGGTCACTGTGAACTGCAAAATGCGTAGATTTTTTTTATTTTTGTTTGAGTCTTTGCATCCATATCTTCAGGATCGTTCCGTCCATGTCACTTAGACTTTGGAGAAACACTTCTGATCCTAGCTCCTTCTGAAAAAAATTTGTACAGCACAGCAGACTCTGCTCCATGAAGTGTGGTAACTTCTGTGGTAGTTTACACTTCAGAGACCTCTTCTGGCTTGTCTTCCTCATCATCACATACCTCCTCAACAATACTTTGCACTGTGTTATCAGGGCAAGTTGCAACACCGCTGTCAACTTGCACGCGCTCATCAAAGTCCAGAGATTTCTCTTAAAGCACACTGATCTATCACCTCCTGCCTTTCAAGGGCATCTTCACTGTCACATTCAGGCAAGTCCTCCAAGTCTGACATCTGGTCACCTGAAGAAAATCCTGAATGCCTGAAGCAATTTGCTATACTAGTAGAAGTCAGCTGCCTCCAGGCATTGGCAATGAGGTGAAAGGCGCCAAGAATGTCCACCTTGTACTCCTAGTCTTGGCTCATGCACAACAGCATCCTTTGTAAGAGACCCTTGCGGAAGCGGGCCTTAAGGGCTTGGATAACTCCAGCGATCCCTAGGGCTGCAACAGTGGTGTGGTGTTGGCCGGGAGGAACTCCAACTAAATTGACAACAGTCCTGCACAGTCCCATGTCCAAGACAGTTGCCAACGAGGAAAAGTACTTTCCTATTCTGCTGCAAAAATCGCGCATCGTCGGTGTGCAGCCAATGCTGAAGAGGGCTCGAGTCATCCAAGCTTCTGAGTTTGACTCGTAAGTGACGGGCACAGTAGGGATGCCCTTGAAAGAGCAAGGATTTATTTTCCTATCACAAGGAGCTTCAACTTGTCGCTGCCCGACATGTTTGCTCCCACAAGGAGAGTCAGTCTTTCTTTACTGAGTTTGCCTCCTGAAAGCGATTGATTTCGATGGCAGGAGCTTAAAAAAAGTTCTGTTTCATCAACCTTGCAGAAGTCGTCGTCCTTGAACCGACGCATAACATCCGGCAGCTGTCCTGCCCGCCTGTCACGACACGCAGTTGCATCAGCTGCCGCAGCTTCTCCCGCAATGGTGTGAAAAACGAGGCCATTTCTCTCTTTAAACCTTGTCAGCCAGCCTTCACTGCACAAGAAGTCCGTTATTCCGAGCTGAAGAACAAACTCTTCTGTTTTGGCACGGATTAGTGGCCCGGTGATGGGAATGTTCTGGCTCCGGACTCTCCTAAGCCACAAAACGAGACACTCCTCCAGTCCTTCCTGGTTGCCATGTTGCAAACGCTTCCTTTGTGGCCCGAATCGCGAAGTTTCGAAGGCATCCTTAGCTTGTTCTTGTCGTGCAGGATCCTCGTTAAGCTGCTTTTCAGTATGCCGTGCTTCGTCCTTCTAAAGTCAAGGATTTTGTCCATCTTCTTTTGTAACATCAGCAAGCTGCAGTGAGTACATGTGCTCAGGCCTTTAGACTGCAAACGGCCCAGCATGCGACGGCGACAGCCAAGTAAGTGATGTGTTGCACACAACTAGCCAGGGATGATTGGTTCCACGTGGCGGTACCGCGCAACGGCGTGAATTCATTGTGAATGTGGTTTAATTCACTCGTGAGCACACAGAAGGCATCGCTTAATAGGTGAAAAGGCCTAACTTGTCACCGGAGGGGTCACTTTTTAATAAAAAAAGACAGAAAAAAAACAAATGGTTTGGTCGCTAAGTGCATGTTTTTAAGCGCCAGTCCATATACTAGTGATATAATGACCACTTATCGCGGCACTTTCGAGTTCGTTATAAACGGGTTCGACTGTACACGAAAATGTGAATGGGAGAAACATTTCAATTGTTCAGTGTTTAGAGCCATATTACGAGTATATTTTTCTTGGAGGACTGAACAGCGTGTTTGTGGCTGCACACTGACCCACTATGTCATGGACGCCACATTTTCTTTGGAAAACGGCCGCGCTGAAAAGGTGGTGCTGTCCGAGAAATGGGAAGAAAAGGAAGGCATTCTTGCAAAGCGAACAGTCACTGTATTTTACCCATGACTTCCCGCAAGTGTTTCAGTCTCATAATAAATAAAGCGGTATTTTTTTCGGCAAAGGAAAACTGAGAAAATTATCAGTTAAGTACTATTTCATGGTGCGGTAGAAGGCATTCACTTTGGTATTGTAGCTTCCGTAGTGCTGTCAAGAAAAGTTGTCGCCGAGTATATATGTTCACGCCATCACTGCACCTGACTGACTTTGGCTAGCTGGTGATGGCCATCACGACACAGCTGTGCTGCATTACTTTAATCTGTTTAGATATATATTTTTTTTTTAAAGCCGAGTTTAGGGGGGGAGACTTACGGCTGCAATTGAACAATCAGGAGGACACAAAGGAAATATAGTCTCGCAGACTAATTAGGAGACTTAGCAGATATGTAACTGCACCATATCCTTGGCTAGAATGGCAAGGAAGGTAGATACCGTATATACTCGCGTAATGAACGCACTTTTTTTCCCGAAAAATTGAAGCAAAGTTGGGGGGGTGCGTTTATTATGCGGGGTAAATTTTACGAAAACTTTTTCGGGATGAGCAAAAAATGTGGTAATGCAAAAAAAAAAGTTAGGTAGCTTAACCTTTCGCAATTAACGTACGCGTACACTGTTTGGAAACAGCTTCTTTATTGCACTTCACTCGTCTTCGGTGGTTGATGGCGCTATCTTCTGCAAGCTGTCCCCGCGCACTCCATAAAAGCGTTTCGCGGCTTTCTTTTTTCGCAATATTTTGTTTAATCGCGACAGTGGTATCTGCTGCGATCTCGAGGGGCAGCCGGAAGCGTACGCTACGACGCACCGACGCACTTTGCAAACTCCGCGACAAACTCGCACGACGACGGCGTTGACATTGCAGCAAGCTACCACCATTGCAGCAAGCTACCACCGAAGCATCAAAACAAACCGTCGATTACAAGATTAACGACAAAATACGGCCGCTGTCTCGCTCTCCGCGTGAGATATGACTGTAAAAAGGTAGCCTATGTTTTGCGTTTCTTGAAGTACGCGCGGATAACAAGCATGAAGAGCAAACTGCAACCGAAGCGAGGATCAGGCGCCACCATGTTACGGGAATCGTCACGTTCTTTTCTGGGCAACAAGCGAATTTTTCTGGTTTTCCAGAAAACTGCGACATGCCTGCGACGGCGACGGATGGCCCTTCGCGACAGATAATGCTGTCGCCTCACTCGAAAATCGCGTGCATGTGGTTGGGCCTCAAAGTTTCGTATTTGCGGGGAAGCGACCGTTGGTTGGCGCGGGCAGTTTTGTGACCTTCGCTCGCTGTGTGCTTGTGAGTAGCGATGTCTCTACACTCGCATTGATCGTGAATCCCGCTGTGGCGCACGGATAATTCAAAAAGACAGGGGACGTGCCGCGCACAGATAGAAAGAAAAACAAAGAACTGCGCGCGGCAGCAGGCGAAAGGGGAGGGGGGAGGAGGAGCGAACCGAGGGGTGTCGGCGTAATAAAAACGGAAAAGATCAATGGGCAAAGAGGCGCCACTTTTCGGTTCGCGAGACTGCAGCGGATGAATGTAGGGGGTGCGCTTATACGCGGGAGAAAAAAAAAATCAAAATTTTGACGACTGAAGTTGGGGGGTGCGTTTATTATGCGAGTGCGTTCATTAGGCGAGTAAATACGGTACGTTGACCACATGACAACGACCATGAATCTGGGTACTATTCTAGTCACTTTAATTCGCACTCTTGTCAGCTCATGCTGCTCCAAATGGCTGCTATGGCCTCCTCGCTTGGCTTAAAATGCCGTCATTACAGATTCCCGAATCATTGAGCTTTCTGCACCTTGAAACTTTTTGAGTTGTGCCTTGCCAACTTGCGACCGATTGCAGCTACGCACGAGCGGGCAAACACTGATATTAAAGGAATTTAAGATGTGCATTCCTTTTCAATAGAGTGTTACTAGAATGGGGGAGCGAGTCTGTAATGGGCTCTGGACTAAAGCATCTTTTAATCAAAATCAAAACAAAGCCATCGTCGCCTTCACTTGACGGCTTGGTCGCAGTAAGCAATGTTAAAGCCATGTACAGTGGCCACCAACTGGCAACATGACAGTTGTGTCAAGCATAGGCACGCAGTGTTTGTGCTGCAAGGCCATGGGTGGCGCCACACCGCATTTCAGCGCTAATCCAACCAAACAAGGGCAACACGCCCCTCTTTCTAAATACCTTGCTCGTAGCTAATATTGATATTGTTAATTTCATTTTGGTTCATTGATTTCTTGCAATAACAATGTTGAAAAACAAGTGAGCAAAAAAATGGTAAAATCAACATGCGAATGACAGAGTGTCAGAAAGATGATGCCACATTAAGCCAACAACAACTACTACCACCACTCCTAGTCCTACAAGGAACATGAAAGGACACTGTTACTCTTAGCAGGTCATACAGATATTCACCGAATTAGTAGGATGTGCTCAGCATTTAATTTGTCTTGACAGGGTGTGTCAAGTATAGTATTCACAGATTGAAACAGGACAATTTTAGGCTAAATAACATGCATACTTTCATTCACACTGAGTATAAGTCAGATTGGTGTAATTTAAACTCAAACGCGTAGATCAGAATCAATATCATCTTTACAGACCAGACTCGCCACTACATGACATGGTTATTCCAAGCAATTATGCATACCAGTCGTTATAATGAAAAATTTGATGTTGCGCTTGAATCCGTGAGTACTGTACTGTGGGGCTATATATGTGGGTATACCCCGTAAAGAAGACAAGGGTATGGCAAACACTGTAGCTCAATTGGTAGAGCATTGCATGCATTATTCCAAGGTCGCAGGTTCGGTCCCTGCCAGCGGCAAGCTCTCTTTTCGTCGACTTTCCTTTCTTCACATTTACATTACAATTACCACTAATAACCTCCTCTATACTTTCCTTGGGATCATCGTCAGGTATGATTAATACCGTATTTACTCGCCTAATGAATCCACTCACATAATGAACCCACCCCCACTTTGGTCCTTGAAACATAAAAATCTATTTTTTAATGTATGTATATCTGTTCATTTTATTTTTGAATGATAGCCAGTGCCGTTGACGATCGAAACAATGTTAAATCATGCCATTATATCACAAAACAACGACGCAATAAAAGTTAAAACATAGTTTAACAACCATGCCAAACAGTTGTGAGCAGCACAAGCGCGAACGACGTCGGTCGAAATTTAAAAGTCGCGCCTTTTGCGGCGGAGCGCCATCTGTCGAACGCAGAAGAAACCTTCTTGCTTATAGCGCCACGAAAGCACAGCGGCATAACCACAAAGCAGAAAACAAAGCGCAACCGGCGCCGACGGTGCAACGTATGTACACCTGAAATAGAGTACACTCTACCCGCAATGTGCTTGAGCCACCATCCGACGCTGCATTTTGGTTGTCGGTAGGGCACCTCTATGCCAGCGTACAAAGGAACGCTGCCATCGAGGCGCCCTAGTTGTCGGGTTCTCACGGTGAACTTCGTTGGACGCCTGCTGCGTAGGGCACGTTGGGCCGGTACGCTAGCTACATGGCCAGCTTTAAAGTTGGTCGAATATGCGCTGGAGCATGGAAATGGAGCGACTGGATAAAACAAGAGGAATAGCTTTGAGTTACGAAAAAAGGACCGTCGCGCATTTCACGGGCCAAAACAAGGAAAGCTTCCCCTTGTGGAGAGCGATGTTCTTGAATATGTTAAGAGGCTCCTCAGTCAAGGCATTCCTGCCACTGACTTCAAGGCCAGCAGTGGTTTCGCAGCGAGTTTCTTAATAATGTCACGCAAAATTTCTGCTCTAATAACTCCCGCGTTTTTTTTTTTTCCGCGTAATGATCCCTCCCCCCAAATTAGCATCAACTTTTCTGAAAAAAAGGTGGGTTCATTTCGCGAGTAAATACGGTAGTGTGTCTAACAAAGAAAAACGAGCCCTTAAATTCCCCCCTTCTTCCATTACTTTCTATTTGTTACACAGCGCTTCCTTCTAATGAAATTGGGCTTCGTATACAGTGCAGACCATTTATAACGTAACCGTTTACAGTGCAGGACCGGCTATAATGCGGTTTTTTCTGACTCCCATTTACCCTCCCATAGGACTCCATGTATACACATGCCGCTTATTGTGCAGTCCCCCAAGATGAAAGACCGGTTATAATGCGGTTGCCGGCCACTCCTCCGAGAAGCGAGGGGACGAGCGCGGTTATCAGCGCAGGTGCGCCGGCCGGGGGAGAGAGCGACGACAGCGTTACGGAGGAGGGGACGCGGAAATAATGACCGAGGCACGAGGGGGGGAGAAAGAAGGGGGTGGGGGGATTACGGGGAGGTGGGGGTGCAGCTGCCCTACGCGGGTGCGGGGTGTGAGGAGGGGGACTGGTTGGGTACGCGACCGGGAAGCCTTCGCCGCTTTTGCTTCGGCCGCCCGTCATGCGCGCCCCGCCACGAACGGGCGCCCGCGTCCACCGCTGTTTGCGTCGTCGTAGAGCGCAGATTTCGCACGTGCGAATTCGAATACCGCGCTAGTGACAATGCTTTGAGACGCGATCGAGCTTTCGCCTTCGACGACCAACAGGCGGACTTACAAGCTTGGAAGACTTTTTTCAGGATAGTTGCGGCGGCTGTTCTCCTGACCGCGAACCGAAACTTCGTTGATCAGGACGTCTTGAGGGGCCAGTTGGTTCGTTCTATGCAGGAAAATAATTGCGCACTCACGAGCTAAACCGAGGGCAGTACACGCGTGCTTCCCTCGGTTTAGCTCGTGAGTGCGATCTCTTCTACGCCCGATATCCGCGTTTCTTGGGCAAGCGTCTCGCGACAGCATGCCACATTGCAACGCACGCGCTAGGCCTAACGAACGCTAGCTGCCTCGTCGGTGGTGGCCGCGGACTATCAAAGTTGCGGTTTGGTGCCGAGTCAACGGAACATTTCACACTTGTTGCATTTAGAAGGGCTGCCTTACATCTTCGACGAAAATGAGGGCCTGTGTGTGTAACACTCGTGTGGCGGTTCGTGGTCGCCACAGTTTTCGACATCGCGCACGCGCCCGGAAAATTGAAAGCGTGCGGAAACTTCAATTGCCGTTTGACGTGTAGTTTCTGTGCATTGTGGTATCGCGGCGAACTCCGCATAACTGAGGAGATCCGAAAAGTTAGTTGGCGTCTTTCCGTTACGGCGCCTTTTTTTTTTTTTTTCCGCGCGTTTGTTATGTCGGCACCGCAGGTCCGCGAACGCTAACCGTTCAACATTTTCAAACTTAAGCGGATGCAAACTTACGTCCCAGTCGCATGCCCCGATAGTCGGAATCGCGCGGCTGTCTCTTGGTCCTGTTTTGCACATGCGCAGCCTTTCAAAAATGTTGTTTTGGTTATAGTGCGGTACCGCTTATAGTGCGGATATTCGCGACTCCGGCGACTTACGTTATAAGCGGTCTATGCTGTAATTGGCATTCGTTAATTCATTGAAATCACATGTCATTCGTGAAAATGCAGGCAGTGCATCCCGTGCAGAGGCCTTTCGCATGCGACCTTGACTCATGGGCAGAAAGTGGCACTCCCGTGAGATGGGTGCATGAGAATTTGTTAGAAATCACAGATGTGCTGAACTGCTCAACCTTCTGGCTAAACTAAATGCTGATGTTCAACAGTGATTATCATGCTACGATTCTCGACAACCCAGCATCTGCCAATGCAATCAACAGCACTCCATACTAGGACTCACCTTTTTTCAGAAACGGGAGATGACTGGCTTTCGGCTGTAGGCACCCGTTCCTGCAGAAGAAGATGAGAAAATGAGAAACACCCCAAAAGATGATCCTAGGGCCAACACTAAGCTGATCAGTACACAGCAATATTTTGTTGACTACACTAGCCCTGAAGGTGTCCCACAATGGTGACCCACAATGTTTTTTCACTTCCTTTTGTAGCACTGGAGTTCTCGTAGAGTCACAGCAATGATTTAAAGGTAGCTACGACAGATTTCTAACAAAATCTCAGAAGACCTAAATGCATTAGCTAAGCGATTAAACCAACGCGGCTCAACCTATGCCTACTGGTTAGAGCATGCTGGCTTTAAACTGCCCAAATGCCTGGCACACACACGCTGTGTAGCAGGGACAGGCACAAACAATATGCGAGTAATCTTTGAAAAAAAAAAAGTGTGATATATTAGGGGTGTGCAAGTTACAAGAGCATGTACTAAAGAAGCATGTAAAGAGCATGTACTTCACTTAGTCAATTCTTCAATACAAGCCAACAAATCAACGAAAAAATGCTGCAGGTTTTGCCGTACAGGGAATCAATGTGTACTTGAAGTAACACAACAGTCAAAGTGGCAGTTTTTTTTAGATATAATCACAGCAGATGTCATTACAGAAAGGTGATGCAGGAGTAACACCTGCCGCTTAAACATATACGTTTAACATCAATAACCCCATTGTCAGAGCAAACGAGGGATTTGACAAAAAAGAGAAATGCATGTGTGTGCTACTGCATTTATTTGTGGCCTAATTGCTGATCAGTAGACAATCAATTGCTTACCATGTCTGGTGACGTTAAGTGGAAGCCCTTGGCACAGAGTCGTTGCAGCCACTCCACACCTGCGAGACACATAGTGTTAGACACGAGTCACATAAGTGTAAAGCTAACAAATGTTAAAATGTGAACAGCACACACTGTCTTTTACACGCACTACCTGCAGAATAACAATGGTAGGAGACCTAAAGAGAGAAAAGGCTGAAAATAATTGCTACATAGATCTAAAGCACCCCTTCTTTCCCAGAGGAAATTGGTCTGAAAATTGCCCACATGTTAAAATTACAATCACCGACGGATGTTTCAGACTCCGAAAATTCGAACTTCACAAATGCACCGTCAGGGTTCCCATAATACTACAGTATATGCCTGTTACAACAGACTCTCATAATCCAGGAAAAAACGTCTGCTGTATCTGGAGTATGCAGTATCCAAAAGGGGCGGGGGGGTATGCGATCGTGTGGCCAATATTGCATCGAAATGTTACCGAAACGTAATTTTTTTTTAATGATCGCGTTTTTTGCCGGTAGAACATCTGATACAAAATAATCTGGCGAATTACGGCGGAGATCAAAGAAACCAGTTTGAGGCCGCACGGCAGCAGCACTTAGTACACAAGGGTTCGGTACCATCACCCTGCTTGAGGCAGTTCCTATCTTTTTTTCATCGTACGGGAAAGGTGTATGCGAGGAAATAAATTTCACTGAACATAAGTTGTTTTTATTTCACGAAATTCTGAGTGATGAGGGCCTGCTTAGCTCCCGACAGAGAAGCCGCGGTCACCTTGTGTTGCATTTCTGTGAGCTGCAGAACTTCCGCGGAGCAGTCACCTTGCTGCTGAAGGAAATACAGTAGACTCTCATTAAACAGAACCTGAAAGGACCACGAAAATATGTTCCGTTTAACAGGAGTTCCGTTTACTGAGAGGTGAACAGGGATGCAGAATACAAGAATGAAACCAATCTTGCCGGAAGCACTTGTTCCATTTAAGCAGCAGTTCCGTTAAACAGATTTTCGTTTACCGAGAGTCTACTGTACAGTTAAACCTGGATATAACGAAATTGACTAATTCCTGAAAAACTTCATTATAACGAGGATTTTGTTATATGCAGGTTCGGCACAAAAATTTGAAAAAGAAACGGTTAAGTAAGCAAAAGAGTAACAGACAGCAGAGCTCACCCAAAACATTTATTTCGCGGTAAAAAACTGGGTGATTTTGCTTTGTTGTTTCTTCATGATGGACGGCAGCACTGACCGTTCGTACGACATCAGTGAACACAATGCTGCTCCGTCATCGTCCAACGAGCCCGCGGTGCGGCGCAAGAGGTCGATGGCGTCCTGCACCTCCTTTGCGGAGGGCACTGCACGTGCCGAGTCGTCCTCCCAAGGTCCGTTGTCGTCAGTGCGGTCGCGGGCAGTTTCTGCCACAGCCTCATCAGTCATCTCCTCAGTTGTGACAGCGCAGTTGTCCGCATATAAAATACAGTCGACGTCTGATTTCTCGGACACCCGAAATTCCGGACATGCCCGATTTCCCGGACTCATCTGCGGCACCGTCAAGTTCCCCATACAGGCAATGTATTAAAAAGTCCGAAACTTCGGACGCTTATAACCTTCGCCGTCCGATTTTCCGGACTTTTTTACCGCTAACCGCCGACTCGAAGTCGCCATCAATGCCGCCATTTTGTTTTTCTCGTATCCTCGAACCCCCCCCATACTCGCACGATGGCCTCCGAAATAGCGCGCTATCTCGGAGGCCATGCTCGCACCGCCGGAACAGGTGTGGCCAGCCGCACCGCGTCGCGGCTACCGTACCCTCGCTAACCCTCACCACAATCTAGCACACGCCAATCCGTTGCCAGCCGTAGCTTAGCCAAACCTCACTGTGTTCATTCACGTATTGTTTTGTAAGCTCTGCGGTAGATTGTGTGCTGCTGCGCGCAATTTTCAGCGTTCGCGTTTCCCGATCTTCAACATTCGCCGTTGACAGCGATGGCACCGACTGCTCCTTCATCTTCGTCCGCGCCTTGAAGCGCACAAATCCTCCTCGTAACGCAAGAGACTCTCCGGAACTGTTTTCGCAAACGTTGCCTTCGACGATCTGCGCGCTGCCGGCGTTTCGATTCCAGCCAGGATAACCTTTGAGGGCTTCGCCGACGCTGACAAAGGCCACGAACTCTGTGCGGAATTGACCGATGATGAAATCGTTCGCGTTACGGAAGATTCCTAACACTCCGACACCGAGAACGACGAGGCAGTGCCTACGCAGCCGACGAGCTCGCAGTTGACGCGAGCACTGACGACACTATCATCGATGAGACATCATGACGTTAGCTGAAAGTGAGGCAGACATCATCGCGGGCAAGCGGAACGCCATGCAAAAAAACCTTATTGCGCCAAAGTGTTGACCAATGAGGTAGCGCCGGCTACGCCGGGATTTTTTTTTTTTTTATAAACGGCTTTTTTTAGAACCACCTAAACGATGCATTCGCTGAATTGCAATGGGAATCCAGTACTCCGGCCGTGACCTTCTCCGTCAGAGATAAATACCTATAAAAAAAGTGCGTTTTCGCGTGCATTCGTTTTTCCGGACTGCCCGATTTTCCGGACGTTTTCGCGGTCCCTTGAGGGTCCGGGAAACCGGACGTCGACTGTATAAAAAAATCTGCACATCGTCCGGGGCTCCTCCATTCGAGCGCGAGATCCACACTTCGGCGAGATCGGGCGGGCATGAAGGGTCCTCCTCTGCGGCGTTGATTTCCTCAGCCTGATCCCCCCGAACCTCTATTGACATACCTGCCAGGTTCGCAAACAAAGCACTAGGGAGATCCAAAAGCAAGGGCGGGGGGGGGGGATGGGGGGTAGTTTTTTACAGCAATCGTTTTATTTTTCTAGCTGAGTACCCATTCTCGCCATACAGATTCTCGCCAGAGAATGTGTATGTCTTGCTCGGCGTGGCTTTAAACACAAGTCCACTCTCGTCCGCATTGAAGATGTCTTGATCCTCATATTTCGCGAGAAGAGAAGGCAGCCGGTTTGTCTGCCAGTCCGAAACAATGCTCTCATTGACGCTGTCGCGCTCTCCACACATTTCGCTGAACACAACACCATGCCGTGCCTTAAAACGGCTAAGCCAGCCCTCGCTGAAGGTGATGTCGCCGTGTCCCAAAATCACAGTGAGTTGTTCAGCTCTGCTCCTGAGCAAAAGTCCGTTCACTGGAATTGCCATGTCCGATCTTTCTTGGCTGGCAAAACACTCTAGGGAATGCAACTTTTCTTATTCAGTAAGCCTTATCGGCATCATCAATACGCCGGTACTTTTTTTTTTTTTGTGCATTTGTTTTTGAGGTTGTCTTTATGCTGTTGTGTTTGCTGGTGTGTCAAGTGCTTCTGAGCCTTTGTGCGCATCGCATTTTCTCTGCTGTTGTGGTTGCGAAGTGGTAACGGTGCTCGGCTACTGACCTGAAACACGTGGGTGCAATTGCAGCGCAACGGTAGTGTTGTGATGGAGGCAAAATGCTGGAGGCTTGTGTACTGTGCGTCGTTAAATATCACGAAACAGTTTTCAAGGCACAATCTGTGGAAATTCCATGGAAATAAACTTTCGAAATAAAATGTGTGCATATATTGTGGTTTGAAAATGAATTTTGCTAGCTTTTTGGTGATACGAAATGTCGGGTGATGTAGATAATTTTGCTGCCCCTTGAGATTCGCATCACTGAGGTTATAATGAAACCCTTTGCCCATTCCCCTTCTTTCTTTGATAAAGTACAGGGGTCTTTCCATTCACCTCTCACTGCTATGAGGGCATCAATCAGCAGAACACCACGGCTACAGTTGGGTGCACGGTAATGATTAGGCTTGTGCGAATAGTCAGTTTTAGGTTCGAAGTGAATTCGAAGCGAATAGTGATTTGGTTTGAATAATTTCAAATCGAATTTGAATATTATATACCGTATTTACTCGCATAATAGGCGCACTCGCATAATAGGCGCACTCGCATAATAGGCGCACCCCCCAGTTTGGTCGCGAGAAATCAGATTTTTTAATTTCCGCGCATGTAGGCGCAGCCCGAACTTGGCCGTGATCAGTAGTTCTGTGCCGTGTTTACACGGTTGAAATTCGACGCCCTATTACGTTAAACTTAGCGAGGAAAAAGAAGAGTAAAAGACCGCGGCCGCGGCCTCTGCCGCGGCAGCGCTGCGCCAGCTGCGCGGGCTCGCCGAGTGAGGAAGAAGGGGCGGTTGCCTGGGCGTCGGAGTAACCTTTGCACCGGTGCCGGCGCGCTCCGCATGAAACGTGCGATTGCATCCTCATCAAGTGCGCTTTCAGTTTCCTGTCGGGAAAAGCGTCGTCGTTATCGCGTTTGCTACCTTGTCCGTAAATTGAAAAGCTTTACGGCTTTCGGACACGAGCTTTTGCCTTTGCTGCCACTACGCGACTTGCACAAGCTCGGCGGACTTTTGTCGCCGTTGATTTCCCCGGCCGCGAACCTTAACATTGCATCACGCGAGCTGCTCTTGGATCAGTGCTTGAGTGCGATCGTTTCGGCGCCCAATCTTCATGTCTTGTACGAACTTCCCGCGACAACATGCCGAACGGTAGGCTAGGCCTAATCAGCGTTGGTCACTTTTCCGTGGCGGTCGCGGGCAATCAAAGTTTCGGTTTTGTACGGAATCAACGCAACTCTGGCTGGCGCTTGTAACACTCGAATGGTGGTTCACGATTGGATTGCAATGTCCTGGATATGGGGTGTGAGCCCGTGAAATCGAACGATCGGTACCGTTCAGCGCACAAAATTTCGGTCGTGATTATGCGCATAATCTAGGTGTCCTGAAACGTAATCGGCGACTTTCCGCAATGGGGCTTTTTTTTCGTAGTTTTTTTTTTCGCGTTCATTTTGTTGGCAACGCGGGTCTTTCCATGGTAATTTTTGGTAATTTGAATGCTTGCAAGCACACCGCATCGCATGCCCCGATTCTCGGACACTTGAGACTGCATGCTCAACACGTTTTGCGCTTGTGTAGCCTATGAAGATGGTTGTTTCGGCTGTAGTGCAGATATTCGTGACTTCGGCGACTTCCGTTATCAGCGGTGTATGCTGTAGTCGGAAATAAAATTTTCGGAAATTTTACCCCGCCTAATAGGCGCACCCTGAACTTGGAGCCGGATTTTCTGGAAAAAAAGTGCGCCTATTATGCGAGTAAATACGGTATGTATCACATATTATGAAGACAAATGAGCATATTTGTCATGACCCAACTAACCTGCACAATGTCTTTTTTTAAATTGAAACAAGGCATGTGCAAATGTCATTCTTTTTGGTTCAAAGGAAGTGGAAGCAACTTGGAATACAGTCGAGCCCACATATAACGGCCCCACTTAAGACGAACTTTCGTTTAAAGCGAACGATTCCCCGCGTGACCGTGGAAATATACATTATTTCAATGGCACAAAATCGCACTTACAACGAACGTCTCTGAGCCCTGCCGATCGGTTACAGCGAACGGAGTCGCCGCTCCGGCGACTGCCCGAGACACCATTTTCGACCACCGATAAGCCATAAGCCATCGGCGAGGTTCCCAAGATTCTCATTGTTAAACGCCGACCCTGTTTTTGCAGCCGTCTTGTTGTCGCTCTCCCTGACCGTTTATTTTTTGTTGAGCACCCCTCCGTCCTTTGTCACCCTGGTGCTCCGAGCACCCCGCATCGCCAGACGATCCCAGTTTTTCGTTCCGGCTGTTACACGGAACTAATCGCGAATTATCGAAGTCGCTGGGGCCCACGCAAGCCCCACCAAGTTCGATATTTCGCGATCCGTCCCGTGTGACAGCCGTTTTCACCCTTCCGCACGCGTACGTGCGGACAGAGCGGGCACGGGCCCTAAATTTTCTGACACGCAAACTGCCGGCACCACAATGCGATTCTCCGACTTCTGCGCGCGCAGGCCACTCTCCCAAGTTTTCTTACGCTTCAGATCGTTCAGATCCGCGTTTCGTTGGTTTCGTAGCAAGCTACCCGAGCTACCTTCTCTCCGCGTGTTTTGGCCTTCAAGGCTTCAAGTGCTTCAAGGTCGCCTTCCCGCCGTTCTCGCAAGTCTGCTCCCCTCTCTTCCCCCTTTGTCGCAACTCCTTCGCCTGTTGCCACCGCTCCGCCACGCCGGCCACGCCGGCTTGAATTAGGAAGTTTCTCTTTCTGTGTAGAAACGGGCCCAGAGCAGTTCCACGCGTCCTTGCTTGTGTGTAGCACGTGCGCGTCTTGCTCGCTGTTGGTGTGCGTGTGTAGTCGGGATGACGGACGGGAAGCCTGCCGCGCTAGCAGACGGCACGAAGCGAGAAGTGCTGCCATTCTAACCGAGCTATCTCAAGGCGCCTCAAACTGCAAAGCGGCTTCCGATGTCCCTGTATTCAGCTATGGAGATGGTGAAGGCTTCGTGGGCGGAAGTGACAGCGACATGCGTGCAAAACTGTTTCCGCGAGGCCGGCTTCGTCGATGTCGGACCCGATGCTGAGCGGCCGAGCCTGAAGCTTCCGACGAGGACCACTCCGGCGGCGATTTATGTCAGCGCGTCGTCGACTCCGATATGGGAGGGCGGGACATCTGCTGGGATGATATCATTACGGCCGACGATAATGCCGACACTGCGGAACCGTGCGCGGATGACGGCATTGTGAATGAAGTGCGCGGCAAGAGCGATTTGGAGGAATAGCATGACGACGACGACGAAACTTTGTGGAGCCAGCGCCCAAGAGCACGCTGCCGCTTTAAATAAAATGGAGACCGCCCTTATCGAATCTACAATGTCGGAACACGTGCCTAACGGACTTTTTGTGAAAAAAATAAGTTGCGTTTTCACTTGCAAATTTTTAAACCTGTGTTTCATTTAGTACGAACTTCGGGATACAACGAACGGATGCCGCGTCACGCTCAGGTTCGTTATAAGCGGGCTCGACTGTATAGTAGCAGGATTTGACTTTTGGTAGAATGCAAGTGATAACCTGTAAAATATGTTACGTTTTAAAATTTACTATACTTAGAGCTTATAAGCCGGTATAACAATCTTTTAAAATTAAAAAGGAAGCATCGACGTGACGGTAATATGTCCATTTAACCTTAAAGTGAGCCTTCGCGGCAGCGTAGTTTTTCCTGGAAATGTGTAATCATGGTATAGCACGCCTCCACTACAGTGAAACCACCTTTACGAGGGCTTTCAAGCGGACAATATGCACCTATTCATTTCAAATACTGCGAAATTTCCAATAATTTAAATTCGAGTCGAATAGAATTCAAATACTTTAATATTCGCTCGAATATTCGCACAAGCCTAGTAATGATTTATCCAGAGGGCCTTGTAAGTAGGCTGACAGGGATATTATGCAGAGTACACAGACCTTTGTGCCTCTGGTGCCCGAATCGCCTCTCCCATGCGGCCAGCAGCAGGTTGTAATAGCGGCGATGGGCAAGCAGGGTCACATCTCCATGGCGACCACCTGGAAACACCCGCTTGAAAGAGCCACAGCGCGAGAGCTCATCTTCACTCTGCACCAACACCCGGACGTCGTCGGGAGTCAGGCTTTCTAGCAGGCCAGACGTCTCTTCTTCCTGCAGAGGCATACATACGTGCATGAACACCTTCGCCGCACAATGACAAAGGATTGTGTTGCGGGCGTGCTTTAACTCTGGCCAGCACACTTTGAGAGGCTAAGAATGCTTTTAGCTGAAAGAGGCCCTGTGACACTTTTCCAAGTAGCCATGAAATGGATTCACTAAAGGAGCTTACTTCCTCACGAATACACCGCCGCAAAAATTTTTAGAATCCATCCAGTACGAGTGGAGTTACAAAGATTTGAAGCACACTTCAATTGCATTCTCTCTTCTCTCGTCCCAACGAAAGCGCTGGAAGCTAAGCAAGGAGGGATGGCATGGGGAAAAGAAAATAAGTCACGTGCGCCCCGTGACCTTGAGCCCTTTCTCTCGTTTTTTTTTTCTTCGAATATGCAGCTTTTCAGTGCGATCGCGCGGACACGTGGACAAGTTGCGCCCTCCCGCGGCAGCTCCAATAACGACCGAGCGCGCCATGCTCAAATCAGCCAATGGCTGATAAAGTGGCTGTGACGAGTGATTTTTGAGCTTGTAACGTCATTTGTCGAAAAAAGATAAAGCAATTTTTAGCTGACTTTGAGAATTTATTGTGATTTCCAGGCCGCATGCTGCGCTATAATATTTGGCGCGCGTGTTCTCGGGAGCCTCGACTACCGATCGGCAGCGTTTTTGACCATGCTCGAAAAGTTTTGCAGGGCCCCTTTAAATTTGGTACACTTTTCATGTAAATCTGAAATAACAAATTTCCTTCGGGCGTAGAGTGTTACTCATACCACTACGAGCACAAACGTTTGGGAGGCAGAGGAATTTCAAGTCTCCAGCGCCGCTTCGCCGGGTTCGTTGGCCGCGGCGCCATCTAATGGCTCGCAGCAGAGTGCCCCCCAGGAGGCTCGCGTGTTCTCGGGAGCCTTGACTACTGATTGGCAGCGCTTTCTGACCATGCTCAAAAAGTGTTGCAGGGCCCCTTGAAGTAATAAAATGCACTGAAAATGTTTAATTTTTAAATTCATGCCAAAATTGCAAGGATAAAATTTTAATTAAAAATCTACGAAAAGCAAAATATCAGTACAAAATTATGACATTATGCTTGCGCCAACACATTGACATGTGCGCTCTATGATGACAACAGTGACGCAAGTGCTTTAGATCCACCTAGTAGAACAATACAAAACCACAGTTTACTAGAAGTCTGCGAAAAGCCACTACTTGTTTCCTCGTGTGCTGGCCAAGTCCCCACTATACTTCCTGGAAGGTTCTTAAAGCGCCACCTAGTTTGAAAGTGAGGTAGCCTTTGTTGTCTCTCAACTTTACTCTTACGTTTCTTATGAACTTGTTTATTTTGATTGTGCTTATGACTGCCAATGATGTACAGTAAAAGCTCGTTAATTCGAACTTACATTTAATTCGAACTGATGCCCTGGTCCCGGCACAACCCTATGTATTTCTATAGGAGAAAACTCCAAAAAAATTCGAACGCGTCGGTATATGTAATGGTTAATTGAAACTGAGAGCCCCCTGGCTTTCGTCCCTCCTGATAGAAATCGACCCAGAATGATCACCCAAACTGCTCATTGCTTTCATCTGTGTAAAACAAGTGTAGTGATTGATTTCTATGCATGCTTTTATGGTTGTAAATGTTGTCTGTCTGCTGCTACTGCTGTATGGGTGGCACAGCCCAGTCAGGCAATGTTTGCCTTTAGCAGTGTCCCCTTGGACAATTTCAACATTGTTCTAAATAAACTAAGAAAGAAATACCGTATTTACTTGCGCAATCAACGCACTCGAATAATAAACGCACCCCCAACTTCAGTCGTCAACATTTGGATTTTTTTTTTCTCCCACATAATAAACACACCCCCCTACATTCAACCGCTGCAGTCCCGTGAACCCATACGTGGCGCCTCCTTGCCCGTTGATCTTTTCAGTTTTTTATTATGCCGAGCCCCCCTCGTTTCGCTCCCTCCCCCCTTGCCCCGCTGCCGCGCAGTTCTTTGTTTTAGATGCGAAGCATCTTATGCTCGGGGCTATGTCCGTCCCGCGTCCGGCCACTTTCATGAAGTAGGGAAGCACCCATTATGCGAACCAGAAAACTGTAGTAATATGAAGGCCGTCAACCACTACCACAGTCATTAGAGTCATGGCCCAGAGCACAGAGAGGCTGCTTAGTAATGGCTAGGCAGGTGGTGTCTGTCGCCCAGGTTGACCCCATTCCTTGAGTCATGGCCGAGAGCACAGAGAGGCTGCTTAGCAATGGCTAGGCAGGTGGTGTCTGTCGCCCAGGTTGACCCCATTCCTTGATCTTGCTTGCATGTGTTTGGAGGGGGCTTAGTCCGTCTCTCCTTCCCGCGTCCCACACCACCACAGCGCATGCGCGTCCCCTCCCCCCTCTCTCTCTCTCCTCTCCTACGGTCCCCCCCCCCCCCCCGTCCTCTCCTCTAGGAATCCTCTACGGACCGGCGCGCACGACATGTGGTGCGACAGCTGCATACTCCGCTGGGGGCGCCACGGTAGTTCCGCGGTATAAAAATGACGGAGCGCGCACGCCTCATTCTCTCTCCTGTGCAGCGCCACGATGAGCGCCCGGACCACTGCCGTGAAACGAGAGCGGCTACATTCCTCCCGCTCAAGCTAATTATCTCCCCGCTGCTTCGCATCCACACATGGTTCCCTTTAGCGGGAGATAGGGAATTTTTATTTTTCTTTCTATCTGTGCGCGGCACATCCCCTCTTTTAGAATTATGCATGCGCCACAGCGGGATTCACGAACGGTGCGAGTGTAGAGACATCGCGGGTCACCAGCACAGAGCGAGCGAAGGTCACAAAACTGCCCGCGCCAACCAACGCTCGCTTCCTGCAAATTCGAAACTTTGAGGCCCAACCACATGCACTTTGGAGTGACGGTGACAGAATTTGCTGTCGCAAAGGGCCATCTGTCGCCGTCGCATTGCAGGCATGTTGCAGGTTTCTGGAACACCAGAAAAAAATCGCTTGTCGCTCAGAAAAAGAGCGTGACGATTTCCGTAACATGCTAGAACCCCTGATCCTCGCTTCGGTTGCAATTTGCTCTTCATGCTTATTATTCGAGCATACTTTAAGGAACGCAAGATATAGGCTACCTTTTTTAGTCACAGCCTCACGCGGAGAGCGAGGCAGCGGCCGTATTTTGTCGTTAATCTTGTTATCTACTGTTTGTCTTGATGCTTTGGTGGTAGCTTGCTGCAATGTCAACATCGTCATCGTGCGAGTTTGCCACGGTAACCACACGGTATGCAAAGTGCGTGTAGCGTACGCTTCTGGGTGCCCCTCGAGATCACAGCAGATGCCACTGTCATGGTTAAACAAAAGATCGCAAAAAGAAAGCCACGAAACGCATTTATGGAGTGCGCGGGGACAGCTTGCAGAAGATAGCGCCATCGACCACCGAAGATGAGTGAAGTGAGAGAAGCTGTTACCAAACAGTGACCTTTTTTTTTTGCATTACCGCATTTGTTGCTCAACCCGAAAAAGTTTTCGTAAAATTTACCCCGCAATAACAAACGCACCCCCCCAACATTGCTTCGATTTTTCGGGAAAAAAAGTGCGTTCATTACGCGAGTATATACGGTACTTTAAATTTTGATTGCGTTAACTCTGCCATGTAAATGTACGTGTCTTGGAGCACAAATAGCTTCGTATATTTTGGCATTAAGGCTCACTGCTCACGCAAATGCAAGTCGCTGCTTGTTTCTGGCGTGTCACTGAGTGATCAATAAATTCTGTTCGCTGTTGGAGCATGAACTTAATTTATGAAATTACCTGTCACAAACGTGTAGTATCGCCTAATTTGTGGGAACGAGTCCAGAGGTGGCTTCTCTGGGTTCCCGCCGCACAGTGTGGCGCGATGTCTGTTCATTCTAGCGCCTGCCCGCTAACTTGAACTCCGCTTAATTCAAACAATTTTACAGTCCCCTTCGAGTTCGAATTAACGAGCTTTTACTGCATATCCCAACACGCAAGTGAGCATGTCATTCGAGTGCCTCACCACGTCCATTAGGCTCGTCTCGTAGTGCCGGTGTTTGAGGAGCTCTGCCGGGGAGAGGGAGTATGTGTGCAGCAGAGGGTTCAGAGAGAGATCATCTTGCTCTTCCAGACTAGGCAGAGGAGAAGAGAACACTCATTAGGGTCACACATGCACTTTGTGGTGGCTCGCAAATACATTTGAGAAAAACCAAAACAATGCTCTCATATCAGACCAAGTTACACGAGCTTGTTTGAACATATTGTTTTTAACAGTGAAGCAGTTCCTAGTCAACTCTTTCACGTCCGGGGAATCGTCGTAGGTCGCAGCGAGATTTACCCACAGAGAGTGGGCAAATCCCACTATGGATATGTGCCGCACCTCCCATCACTCCCACCACTCACAACTACGCCCACTACTGCTCCCGACACCTCCTCCCACTTCAGTCACCCACTTCATGCCACTTCGTTCAACCCCACTGCACATCCCCAGCTTCGCTGTTTCATCACTGTTCACCAGGCGGAGCTGTCTGAATTTTTT
>JALIZH010018545.1:0-18904 GCA_030522465.1 Rhipicephalus appendiculatus
AATAGTAATAATAATGATATTAGGGTAAGGCGGGGCAAAATGAGACACGGGGCAAAACGCGACATTTTGGCTTTTGCCGACCTCTATAGCTAATACAGAAAGCACTTTTCTTTGTTTCTACATTTCAGCGAGAGGTGCGGGTAGTTGTCCACCATTTTATGTGTAAAAGTTGATGATTGCTCACAGCGTTCGCGTGGGAAAAAATTACGCGGCTGGTGTCAGTGTGTTCATGACCCGCCAAAAAGGGGCGAAATTCTTCTCTGACAAATTTTCGGATCCGTGCATGAAGCTACTCTGGCGTCAGTACAACAACGTAAGTGTTTATATTGTTACTTTATACTACTAGCTACATACCACCGAAATTTTAGTTCATTTGGTGCGCGGGGCCAAAGCGGAAATTTTTTTGAATTTGGGCATGTGAGGGGGGCAAAACGCGACAAAAAGGCAATGAATTGCCTTAGAGAGTGTTTTAGTAAGTGAAACATTCACTTACACTCATTATATATTATATTTTATTGTTTTGGAGGTTTCTGACACACAAGAGAATATCATATAGAGCTTCCTGGCAGGAAAACGACGTGAAAAAGCACTGATTGCTGTTCAGGACACTCACTCCATTCGCGCTGCATCGATTCTCTCAAGAGGCGCATAAAAAATTGGCATAATCTACAAGTCAAGTCGTTCACAAACACGTCTTGGGATCGTGTTTTAATGACATTTATCCAATACCGAAATTAAAGAAAGACAAGCGCTAGAAACTCCGAATCTAGCACAGTTTTGAATACATTGCCTCACAAAGCCCGGCTGACGAAGTTGAAAGACACGAAACGGCCACTTGTGCATCAAAACGGCAAAAATAGGCGAAGAAGATGCGTCAGAACGTATCTAGCCTCCAATTGTTGAATAATCCAATGAAGTACAAGCGTTCAACAAAAGACAACTTTAGCACAGAGAAAGACTGGTGGTGTTTGATCTGCAAGGAGTTTTGGAGCAAAACAGCACCGGATTCTGTTTGGATTCAATGCGTGGAGTGCAAGGACTGGGGTCATGAAGGCTGCGTGAGGGCCCACGGAGTTTATTTCAAGTGCTTCTACTGAAAAAATTGAAGGGCTAAATTTTTTTTCTCACTGTCTCATTTTGCCCCGCAGGTTGGGGCAAAATGAGACATCTCGTGCATTTTTTTATTTCTTTTTAAAATAAACTTTTTGAAAGTGGCAACATGGTCATATTTATGTAGCACATACCTTGTACCCCAAGGAAAGTTTCTGCATTGACGTTTAAGGGTAAAGAGTGATATAAAAATAAATATTCACTATTTTCAAATTTTTGTCTCATTTTGCCCCACCTTACCCTAACACGCTAGAAACACAACTTGGACTAGTAGCAAAACACGGCAAAATATACGCAAACCTGAACATGGGAAAGAAAATGTAGTACTAATTACGGAAAAGAAAAGGCAAAGTCATTGCTACCTACATTAAAAAACTCAATTATTAGGGCGCAGATTTTAGAGATGAAGGAAATTTCATTGATTGATACAAATCTGCACTACTGAAAATGCCGCCGCTGACATAATTTTATCCATGCATAAAGTTGTAAATATATAACAAGTGTTGCGGTTACACTATAAATGGCATAAATGAAAGAAGGCAGTTTTGAGGGCTTGTTTGTTTGACACAGCCCTATCAAAATCAGCAGATATTGAAGTCAAGGAAGGTATAGGGGACGTGAACTGAACTGTTTTTGGGTGTTTTGTAGTAATTGTGATGCACATGTGAAAACATGTGCATCACAGTGCACATGATTGTAGGAGGGATGTAGATGATAGGAGTCGTGGAAGCTCATCATCCAATGCTTGCGCCTCCGCGAGTGAAGACAAGGAAAGGTCAATGGGGCGTGTTTCGTTGATGGTGATGCGACTAAGAGGGTCCGCTGCACTGTTAAGGCTGCCTTTGACGTAGCGTGTCTGTGGTGAACTCGGCAATGAAAGCGAGGTGCCGAAGCTCTCTAGGAGTAGGGGTGGCACTGCAGGAGCGTAAAGCCGAAACAAGTAGCTTGTGGTCGGTGAGAATGGCAAATTGTCGCCCTTCGAGAAAGTACCTGAAGTGCTTCTCCGCGAGGTAGGTCGCGAAGAGCTCCCGTCCGAAAGTAGTGTATCGGCGCTCAGTGTCCCGTAACTTTCGGGAAAAGAAGGATAGGAGCCATTGATCCATTGATGAAGAGCGGCTCAAACTGCTTCTGAGGAAGCGTCCACCATGACGCTAGTGGGAGCACTAGGTGAAGGGCGGTGTAGGAGAGTGGCTTTGGCGAGTTTGGTCTTAATGGCGGCGAAGGCTTCGTCAGCGACCGTGTTCCAGGGAAGAGCAGCCGACTCAGCTTTCGAAATAGACACTAGTGCTTCAAGAGGCTTCAGCGGTGTAGAGCATGTCGGAATGAAACGGTGATAAAAATTTATGAGTCCGAGAAAACGTCACAGGCTACGTGCGGACTTGGTGGGGGGTAGTCAATGATAACCTGAACTTTGTTTGGTAGAGGAGTGATGCCATCTTTTGTGATGCGATGTCCGGGGAATGCGATCTCGGAGACCCCAAACTGGCATTTTTTCAATATTTATGACCAGATCGTAGTCCCGAAGTCGACTGAAAAGTTGGCATAGGTGTGCCTTGTGTATTTCGGCGTCCTTGCTGGCGTCGAGAAGATCATCTATATAGGCGAAGCAAAACGACAGACCTCTGGTGACTTCGTCTATAAAGCGCTGAAATGTCTGAGCGGCGTTGCGTAAACCGAAATGCATTATTAAATATTCAAAAAGGCCAAATGGGGTAGTAATAACAGTTTGGGGGGATGTCGGAACGCTCAACGGGCATCTGGTGATAAGCTTTCAGGATATCAATCTTCCAATATACTGCTGTGCAGGTTAAAAAGGCTGTGCACTCCTGAATATTGGGTAAGGGGTATCGGTCAGGAACGATGACCGCATTCAGTGCACGATAATCGCCACAGGGCCGCCAGTCGTTGTTCTTCTTTGGAACCATGTGCAGCGCCGACGACCACGAGCTTGATGACGGACGAATAATCTTCAATTGCAACATGTGCTCGAACTCATTGCGATTAACTCGAAGTTTATCAGGACCGAATTGGTGAGGGCGGCAGTGAACAGGTGGCCCTGTGGTAACGATGCAATGGGTCACAGAGGGCTTAGGGGGCTTATCCATCGGAGACTGCGTAGTGATCTCCGGGAACTCGTTGAGGTAGTTTCACGAAAGTGCCGTTTAGGGCCGTGGCTTGTGACGGAAAACCGTTGACCGACAAACCTTCTATCCACCAGGCGACAGCGGTTCATATCCACGAGCAGATGCAAATGTCTAAAAAAATCGGCTCGTAAGATGGCATAGCGGACGTCAGCTATCTAAAATAGCCATTGTAACCTTCTCTTGAGACGGGGGACCAGAGTCAGAGACTTCTGTACGTAAGTTTCGATGACAGAAGAGTTGATTAACTTGTAGAGGAGTTGACTTTTCGCGGAGATGGCGGTCAGCCTTGGAAGCAGGAATTATGTTGACCTCTACCCCAGTGTCCATCTGCAAGCGTAGACCTGTGGTTCGGTGGGTTATGTAGAAGAGGCGGCTTGATGATTGGCCGTGATCGCCCGCCGCTGTTATTGACGATCGGCCTGGGCGTTTCCCATGCGCCACGAACAGGGTGACAGACACCGACGAGCCGCGGCACGAAAACGTCGATGATAGCATGGCATCTGTGTTGAAAAACGGCGCTCAGGCTGGTGGAATGGTCGTGGCGGAGAAGGTGACGTGAGAGGCTGTCGATGTGGACAAGGCTAGCCATTGAAGTTGCGAGTGTTTTGCAGTTCCAGACGCAAGTCGGCTACTTGAGCTGCGAGATCTTTTCCTGTTTCTCGAAGAGAATCTGCTTCGGAAACCGGAGCAGGACGGGCAGCGTTCATGACTGCGAAGCAACGTGCATGTCTTCAGCCAGTTCTGCGAGCTTCGGCAGGGACTTATGCTGAGCTGCGACAAGAGCCATTCGCACGTTAGGTGGAAGACGCAGCAGAAACGGCTCACGTAGAATAGCCGTGTCCAAGATGCCTGGCTGGTCCCCAGCCAAGTGCTGCAGGTGACGTAGGAGTTGGGTGGGACGTCTGTCCGCAAGCTCTTCGTTGCTCAGGAGTTGTTGAATGCGCCCATGTGCAGGCTGAACGAGACGACGAAGAAGAGTCTGTTTGACTGTCGTATATGGAGTTTCACCAAGCGGTCGCGCGAGGATGCCGCGTATCTCGGCCATTGCCTGTGGCGGCAACGCTTCGAGGAGTAGCTCGTACTTGCGAACTTCTGATGTGACGCGATGAATGTGGAACCTGTCCTCGGCTTGTACGGACCATAACGAGGGATCGGCAAGCCACAGCTGCGGTAGCGTTATGGTGGTAGTAGCTCCTACGACACTCGAAGAGGGTACCTGGCCGGTTGCCGTGGTAGGAGTACCGGGGTTGAGGTCATCTTGATTCTCGAGTTGTTCCATGGAAGGTCGTGCTTGTAGTTCGGGTCACCAGTAACTGTAGCACTCTGAAGCATGATTTAGGAAAACGCAGAGTGGTTTATTCATACATGTATGTCATTCTTAGAGCTACTTCTTCATCCTCCTTAAGCCGAACCCCACTACCAGTTCAGGTTCGAAGTTATGCACCAGAGAAGAAAAGTCCGCCACAATACTATACCTTTAGGCATAGTATTTCGAGACCGCGGTGCGGTAGATACCGAAACTGAAGCACCGGGAGCGCCACGTGCTGCGTCAAGCCGGAATTCGACGATAGATCTATCAAAGTACACGCGATATTTTCGATTTTTAAAAATTGGGCTCGCCATAAGCTGTGACGTAGAACAACTTCGCCATATAAACAATTGCCCTAAAATGAATAATTAAAAAAGTTAATTAAATTATTTGCGTTAATTAGCAATTTCTAGGTGATCTATTTAGTGGTAAAATCTTTCCGCCTCGGCCTAGAACTGAGCTGCGAAGACGACAAGTGCCTAACTATTATACTTTTTGAAGGAAAAATGTGTATTGCTTAAAAAAAACACCCTGTATATATAATGTGTTGCCGGCAGAGTGAGTGAGGGACTGGGGAGCCCCCCCCCCACTCGCGAACAAGTTGGTATGCCACTGAAATCAATCTACGTAGTGACGGAAAGCTGAAGTACACCTGCTAGCTTCCTGTGACCATGACATTGCTTTCTTGATCTTTCTTAAGAAGGCAGTTTTGACTGAAGAGGAGGCGTGGTCTTGTACGGTGTAAAAAAATCACATTTTTCCCGCAAGGGCGAAGCAAAGAATGCGATAGCAATAAATTGGAATAAGACAACCACCCGATTGTAGCACGAAGCCACAAGGAAATCCATATGGATTTCTGAGAAAGAAAAGCTTCTTAGTTGCCGAAAAAATTCGTTCTGGTCTGGGGTTCCTACCCGGGACCAACGCCTTTCCGGGGTGGGCGCTCTACTAATTGATACATCGACAACTCGAAGCACATTGACACAAGTACTGCAAATGAGTTCTTAAGAATCCCGCAAGGTGGTGGAAGGGTTAAGAAAGGGAAAATAGACAACTACCCGATTGTAGCACGAAGCCACAAGGAAATCCATACGGATTTCTCAGAAAGAAAAGCTTCTTAGTTGCCGAAAAATTCGTCCTGGTCCGGGGTTCGAACCCGGGACCATCGCCTTTCCGGGGCTGTCGCTCTACCAATTCAGCTAACCAGGAAGCAAGCACGAGGGCGAATTCATCGACACCACGAAGCACATGGACACAAGTAATGCAAATGAGTTCTGCGGAATCCCGCGAGGTGGGATTGCGAATTACTTGTGTTCATGTGCTTCGCGTTGTCGATGAATCTACTTTTTGAGCCTCTGACTTTCCTCATCTTAATTATCTTTGGAAAAATATGTGGTCCTCCACTACAGGCTCAGAAATATCAATTACCAGAATACTATCCCGAGTCCCCCCACTGATTTTTACCTACACAGGTCAGGTCTGGTGCAGTCACCATTATGCCTCCATTGCAATGAGAGTGAATCTCTGCATAATTTCTTCTTGAAATACAGATTGTTTACCAATCAAAGAAAAAGACTTTCAGACGAACCCCTCCGAATGATGGTCTTAAATTGATCACTTCCGGTGGTTCCTCTCCTTGGCGCTAAAGCATGCGTTTTAGCCCCAGGAACGTTTGCGATGCCATGTGCTATTTTCTACGCCAGACGAAACAAATTGAATGTTCATGTTATCTAAATTCGGCTTATTTTTCATGATATCAGTCTGTATTTTTTTCTTTGACTTAATTAGGCTAATTATTTACTTCAAAAACTGTCTATTTCTAAACATATTTAATGTAACCAATTTCATTTATGAACGAAAGAAGTGGTAGTTTTAAGGGCTCGTTTTTCTTTGTTAGGCACAATATTAAGGATAAGTAGTTCCATTAATGCTAAGCAGCGCGAAAAAACGCGGACACAGAAAGACAGACGGGACCAAGCGCTGAACTACCAACAAATGCGTTTATTTATGCGTGCACGAATAACCAAATAAGTTGTTGCCATCAATTTGATTTATGTAACAAGGCCCTGCCCGTGTCATGACCAATCGCCCCGGTAGGTTGCGCCAGTTTACTAAGGATCAACCAACCCACCAACTTCATTCCTTTGTCTTCCATATTATGCGTTCTTGGAGCCAGAGATTTGCGTGATATCATGGTGCAAATTTCATATAGAAAGAAAAAATAGGCAGAGAAATAGGAAATTCGGCCTTTTACTTTTTCCGTTCCAGTTATTCCCTAAAATATCATGTCATCCAGTAAGTTTCGCCTAAGATAATGAAATTATGGAGGCAAAACATGATAACAAAGTACCTAGGTCAGAAATGAAACAGATGGGATGTGGCCATGTTGCTTTTTAGTCGCAATTGACGCAGCAAAGGATCGGGCTTAGTTTGATTCAAACAGGTGCAGCATTTGGCTTGTTTTGATCCCAAACCACTTTAATGAGTTCATGCTGCACTCACGAATTACCCCTTTTCTATTAGACACGTTTTAAATGTGAAATGCACTAGGCGCGCTTTGCGTTCTCATCCTATTAGCCCAGTCTCGCTCTCCGGATTTGGTTCTTTTAGAAGAAAGAACACCACATATGTATGACGAGCATAAATGATGGGTGATGACTTGAATATCATGTCGTTAGTGTCATGTACGCGATGAAATATATTGTAAGGTCTCGGAGCTCCTCTCGGTCGTTTGATGAGCTCACCATGTGCAAAAATTTTTTATGAGGTCACATTGACTACCATAAATTATGGACCATGACATCAATAGCACGACGTTCATGCCACGTACTTCAAGCCATACGTGATGACAACCGTGTTGAATTGGTGGTCGTTTTATTAACTAGTTGCATGCTAAAATGTGCGTCATATGACGTACCTGCAGACAATGAAGATAATGGTGTGCATTTCATGCGTAATGTAACACAAATAACACAAATCTCGTAGTCCAAACGTTGTCAAGCCATCATGGCAGTTTAATTAGCCTGGTATAAACCATAGTGTGCATGCATGCATGGAAAGTGTGCGATAACGAATGGCATGTTATGAATGAAGTTACTTGCATCAAGCCTTAAAAAACGCGGCGTATACAGTTTCACTCTGACTGCTTCGCATACCATTGCTTGAAACAGTTCGTGTGATCTGTGTAATTTTCCATTCGAAGGAAATATTTTGAATTAAAAGCACCAATTTAGTGGCTTCTTTAAGAACACACGTCGCTTTGCCTAATATGCCCGTCAGGCGCATATATGAACGCAACTTATTTATGCCAGTTATTTCGACTAGTGGCTAACAGAGGAGAAAATATATTTAGCTTCAGATCAAATGAACGTCCTATATAGGCAATGTGTCTTTCTTTAACTTTAATGTGCTGTCTGTGCGTTTATATGGCAAGTTTGATGAAGCTACCTAATGTTAGACGGGTCATTCGACGGAACGTGCTGGAGGAGGAACGTCAAACTTTTAAATGCGAAGCATTTCTTAGCGAACTTCGGCGACTTTGAGCGTATCTATCTATCTATCTATCTAGCCGCCTACGACTTTCTGCTCTCCTGGCCGTATCGTTCATGGGATTTGTACCAAATTTGGTATGGCATAACATGACTGTATGGCGAACATAAATGACTTGTGATAATATGGAAATCATGACATGTCATGAGTGACATGACTTGCATTCCACGCTCATAGCGCGCTCGCGGCCGTTTCGTTAGCTTGATATACACCAAATTTGGTATTGAGTGACATGACTGTATGACGAACATAAATGATTAGTGGTAATATGGAAATCATGACATGTCATGAGTGACATGACTTGCATTCCACGCTCATAGCGCGCTCGCGGCCGTTTCGTTAGCTTGATATACACCAAATTTGGTATTGAGTGACATGACTGTATGATGAACATAAATGACAAGTGGTAATATGGAAATTATGACTTGTCATGCGATATGACTTGCATGCCACACTCATGGAGTGCTGGCGGCCGTTTCGTTAGATTGAGATACACCAAATTTGGTATTGAGTGACATGACTGTATGACGAACATAAATGACTAGTGGTAATATGGAAATCATGACATGTCATGAGTGACATGACTTGCATTCCACGCTCATGGCGCGCTCGCGGCTGTTTCGTTAGCTTGATATACACCAAATTTGGTATTGAGTGACATGACTATATAACGAACATAAGTGGCAGGTGGTAACATGAAAATCTTGGCATGCATGTTATCTACAATGCCATTTACATGCCCCGCTCATGGTGCACTTCCGTCCAGTTCGCTAGCTTGACATACACCAAAATTGGTATATCGCGACGTGACCGTATGACTAACACAAGTGACCGGTCGTAACATGTAAAACATGACATGCAAATTATGTAAAGCATGACTTGCTCCTTCCTGGCTGCTTCGCATTACATCGATTCCCACAGTGCGTGGGATCTGCCTGCTTTTTTGCTATAAACTAACACAAAAACAAGTTGGAAATGCAATTTGAGCCAGATAGATAATTCGTGTTATGGAAATCAGAACATTACAGACTTCAGAACAAGTAATATTTAATTACATTCTAATTCAAATCAATTCTTGCAAAGTGCACGGAAAAGTGTATTGCCTCATTTTCTTTTTTTGAAATATAGCATGTAGTGCCTTAGAATAATGTTAACTTCTCACGTTTTTATACAGTCCGTCATAATTCGTGCCTGAACGAGATAAGAGTTACAATGCCGAAATCAACGCGCTTGCCGCGTGAAGAGGCTTTGTAGGAGTGAAAACGCACAGAAAGAATGTGCTGGTGGCAATGCCACCTAAAATTCGAGCACCAAACACCACGACGTGATAGATTTTGACGGCAGCTATAAGGTCCTATGTGGTTTCAAATTAGTAAAACTGAACTACATTGCCTTCTGAGTGGACCCTAGAAAGTTTAATGAAATTTGGTTGAGCCAATGTCGCCAAAATGCAAATGCATTTTGAAATCCGCGATATTTAAAAATGAATCTGGAACCATGATTTCCCACTTTATTAATAAGCCTATGATAGTGACATGAACGACATCAGTGTTGTCAGCGCACAATTTATTAATCTAAACCAATCCATTCTATGCCTTTAGCGTCACTTTAAGTGTTGCGCTCTGGTATAACATTGATCAGTGTTGCTAATCTGCGGTACAGCACTGCCAATAGTTTACACAAGATTCGAATTCGGCCGCTGCAGTTGTAACGCGCTTTCACATTTGATATCGTGTTGCTTCATAACCTACACCTTTTACGTCTTAAGGGGTGGAGCGCTCTCATGGAAACACGCCCGAGGAAATTGCTTTGTTTAATGTTGAATTCATATACAAATACGCAGCATTTTATCACAATTACATTTATTACAAGTTTACATGTCGTGCACAGTTGGATTGAGAACATGCTAGCGGAGGTTTGTGCAATTCGTGATATTGGTTTGTTTTAACTCCTGCATTGTGTAGTTCAAGCAGATCTCCGCTATTTGATACATGTTGTTTGCGTTTCTCACTCGGACATCATAACATGGTGTCTTATCGGCTGCAAATGAAAATTTCAACTGTTGAAATAAATCAGGTCAACGCGCTGTATCTTGCAAAATTATGGAATTATATGACCACTTTCAGCGGCACAACGCTACACTACAGATTGAAAGGGCGCAGCTAAGCACCTCCACAACTCTAACTATACAAGAAACAGACGGTTGTCCGAAGACAACTACTTACACGCACGTATCACAACCCTACGATGTCTTCACTCTGTCGCTAAGACCATCATTCATCCTACGAGTGAAAAGCGTCGTAAAATCGCGTGACATGTCACGTGAATGTGCCCGCCAAAATGACTTAACACGTTATTACTTCACCTCATAACTTCACACGTGATTAATAACCCGTAATTTACGTTACCAACGCAAAAACACGCAACACTTGTGATGTTACATGTTCCCGCAAGTAATCGCGTGTCACGTGATTTTAGCGGGAACATGCCACGTTGCTGTGTTGCGTGTTTTCTCGTCAAGTGACTACGTTAAGTGATTTTGGCGGGCACATGTCACGTCAATAATGCCGCGTTGCGGTCAGACTTCGCCTCCTGGATGGAGAACCCAGCGCACACCTATGAATTCCGATGACAGTTCACTCGTCGCTTCCTAGTGCATTTTAGCTTTAGTTAGGTAGTTAGTGCTCTTTGAATATTTCCACAATCTAGTCAACACTCAGCAAGATTACACAGAAAGACACAGGTCAACCACGGTTGTCCTGCGTCTTTCTGTATGCGTGTTCACTAGTAATATTTTCACGTGGTCGTGACGTGGAGAAAGGCAGTAGTCGGCTTCTTCAAGGCGAAATTTTTTATTTGGCCGAACTTGTGGCCGCGAAACGGAAATTGAGATTACAGCAAGCATTGCACGCTCTACACTGATATCGGCGCACAGAGCGCCGTTCGTCGATATACTGCTGCGCGGTAACGCGCGTCGGACTTTTACACGCGGCGTCGAACATTCGAGCGTTATCGCTGGCCGCCGAGTTTCTTCCAGAATAAACTGAGCTGTTCGCGTTTGCGCGCCCCAGCCGAACACATGATCCGAAAGCTATCTAGCATGCTCTGACATTCTGGCGCAGATTACGCAAGGCAGCATCTACATGTTCAATACGCCGGCAACATAAAAGATAGAAAGGAGAGTGTGTGGGAATGTCTAAGCATTCGGATGACAGTCGGGCAACTCCAGAAAGGCATTGTCGTGAGGCGTCAGCAGCATGTTTGTGCACATGTTAAGTAATATCAGGCACGCAGGGAGGCTTTTGCACAGACCTAAATACAGGTGAACTGAACAGGCTCTCATAGCAAAAAAAAGCACCTCATGTTCCACAGAACGTACTCGGCTGGAAATCCGCGCACATATATAGGTAACTTTTAAGTCAGTATATTTATATTTGAATGTAGGTAACAGTAGACCTAATGATGTACATGCTGTTTATTAAACTTGTATTACAATGCTCCTGCACTACACCTCTCGCCTTCACAATTTGTTAAGCGGCGCTTCAGTTCACGCTTGAACAGCGCAAATAAGCCCGTGCAGCCGTTGCGCAGGTGGTGTAAGTATTGCTAACGACGCCGAAACGAGGCTGGCGTCATCGCCACCAAGGACGTCACTGCCCACCCATTTGACAGATTCTCTCCATACATGGCTCTTGCAGGACTGGGCTCTTCTCCTCCCCGCTAAAGGAATAGCAGGTGTTTCGCCGGCGCGGGCCCTTTCGCTCCAAGAACTCCACACGCGCTAATGGGAGCATGCCCGCGTGCAACACCACCAACGGCGCGCGAATTCGGGAATCGCCATTTCGAAGGAGCACCGGTCACGGGCAGAGAGCATCAACCAACGTCACAGTAACACGTAGAAACTTATTAAACCACACTACGAGTCACACTAAATCGCCCCAAATCACCAATTTCCGCCAAAAAATAAAACCAAAACAGACACACTAACCATTAACAAACCACATCACCCGCAAACCACACATAATCACGGAAACTCACACAAAACCACAGAAAATCACAAAACAAGGAAACCAAAAATGACCACATGTCACTGTTTCAGATTTCACTGTGTGAAAGTGTGTTATCTTTCTAGTCGATGATGTTGTCAGTCAATCAGTAACAAGTCACCTAGAGATCTCATGACTGCAACGTAATTTACGCCAGCTGTCCGCCGCGGTTGTGTAGCAGTTGCTGTGCTAAGCTGCTAACCCGAAGGTCGCAGGTTGGATTCCGGCCGGCGATTGCACTTTGATGCAGTCAAAATTCCAGAGGCCCGTGTGCTGTGCGATGTCCGTTCACGTTAAAGAACACCAGATGGTCAAAATTTCCGGAGCCCTCCACCACGGCGTCCTCCATAATCATATCATGGTTTCTTGGCAGCAAAGCCAGATATTATTATTATTATTATTATTATTACTATTATTATTATTATTATTTCTTAGCGAACTTCGGCGACTTTGAGCGTATCTATCTATCTATCTATCTATCTATCTATCTATCTATCTATCTATCTATCTATCTATCTAGCCGCCTACGACTTTGTGCTCTCCTGGCCGTATCGTTAATGGGATTTATACCAAGATTGGTATGACAAAACATGACTGTATGACGAACATGAATGACTGATAATAGCATGAAAACCATGAATAACTTGTCATGAAAAGTCTGATTTACACGCCATGGCCATAGTGCTCCTGAGGCCGTTTTCTTAGCTAGGTATATCCAAAACTTGGTACGATGTCACATTTTTTGAAGACCAACATAAATTACAGGTGGTAATATGAAAATCATGACCTGCATGTCATGTACAACATCATTTACATGCACGCTCATGGCGCGCTGACGGCCATTTCACTAGTTTGATATACACCAAATTTGGCATTGCGTGACGTGACTGTACGACGAACATAAATGCCAAGTGGTCATATGGAAATCATGACATGTCATGTGCAACATGACTTGCGTGCTACGCTCATGGTACTCCCGTGGCCGTTTCGTTAGCTTGATATACACCAAATTTGGTATTGAGCGACGTGATGGTATGACGAACATAAATGACAGGTCCTAACACGTAAATCATGACATGCATATTATGTACAGCATGATTTGCTCCTTGCTGCTGCTTCGCATTACATCGATTCCCACAGTGCGTGGGATCTGCCGGTTTTATTATTATTATTATTATTATTATTATTATTATTATTATTATTATTATTATTATTATTATTATTATTATGCCAGCTCATCTGGGATTATACCAGTGGCATAGTTCATGCAAGCAGTCTTAATGTTACTGCTCTCCTGCAGCCGATCATGTTAGACTGCACCGAAATGGCGCAGTTTAACTCTGCCTCTTGTACATAATAATAATAATAATAATAATAATAATAATAATAATAATGATATCTGGAGTTTTACGTCCCAAAACCACGGTATGACTGTGAGAGACGCCGTGGTAGAGGGCTCCGGAGATTTTGATCATGTGGTGTTCTTTAATGCGCACTGACATCGCACAGTGCACTTGGCCTCTACCATTTCGCGTCCACCGAAATGCGATCGCCGCGGCCTGAATAGAACGCACGACCATCCGGTCAGCAGCCGAGCACCTTAGCCACTGATCCAGCGCGGTGGACTATTCTACAGAAACCATATGCAAGCGCACATAAGTTATAATTTGTTCTTTTATTCGCCACTTGTTCACGGCTTAGAGACCAAGTAAGAACAGAAAACAAACGTGCTCTTATTTCTATTTCATTGCTGATTACAAATGATATTATTCCTTTTTGAATAATAAGCTCTTTATCATAATACCGCTTTTCTGCTATTTGTCTAAAAGTTTGGCGATAAGGCATGGCTACATTAGCTACCTTTATCTTGAATTCTCGCTACTTTTCAGATCTACCCAACGGCAATGCTGCACACCCCCCTTCCTTGTCTTCGCCAGTGTAGCTCAATGCTCATCTACTGTATTTGTCAGAAATCCGCTTTTCAACGGTTCTTCCTATTTTCGTAATTACAGCTCAGTAGAACGCAACGTATTCGCACGTAGCGTTCATGAAAAGCACATGATATAGTGATTTTCAAAATGCGACACCTTCCATCAAAATGAAACGTGTGCAAATAGTTTACATAGGTCACCTGAAGCTGATTCAAATACGAAGTGAGCTCCCGGCCTTTCATTCTTGCCTTTACTCCTCCTCAAATACGAATAACAAATTTCAGGATACTAAAACACTCGGCGCTTATCGCCGTCTTCAATGAGCAGTTTTTCATTTCACGTTCTATTACTACAGAGTCGTAAACTGAGCATAGCGACCACCTTTTACATATTCAGTTAATATTAACAGAGACAACAATTGCTTAAATGAGTGCTTTAAACCTAGCTTTGCAAATCAACTTTACCATAGTAGACAGACCATCCACTGCCCGGTTGGCGAGTGCAGCACGCGGGAATGCCTACTCACCTATTGTGAAATTGTTTAACATTACCACAATTTTCGCTTGATCTACCAACCAGCCTATAAATCGCTGTTCCAAGCTAACCAAATCGTTTGGCGCCAACTCCGAACGGGCGCCTTCATTTCCCACTTCATCAATTCCAAAATTCATCAGGGTCGCGCCTTAACCCATTGTCGTCCCTACTCGAATCAGCGAGCCAACTTTAATCATGTACATCGTCATTGCCCAAACAAGCCAAATAGCCGTCTTCCGGGTGCAGATATAGAGGAGCGATGGGAGGCTGCTTTGTGCAGCACGCGACTGCACGACCAACTCGGGATCGTATGCTGGATCATGGGGGTCGCAGGAGCGCAAGGATGGCCTGAGGGCCCATCGTCTTCCTCTTCCCCGAATGCATCCCCCTCACGTAACCCATTTCATGTCGCCTCTGAAGTTATATCCTCCTCCTCCTTCCATCGCAGAATGTCATCTTGTGCGTTATTGTCTGTCTCCCATCGACCATAATTCCTCATTTCTATTTACCGGATAATATTTTCCGTATGACGATGACTAGCCAATAACTATCACATATGACCTATTTTTCCAGCTTCATAAGAAGTAGCCCCCGTCATTGTGCGTCGGAATTGTCATGCACAAAATGTGCTACATTTCACTCGATAGCGCCATAAATATCTGCACTTGAAGATGTTAGTGAGGACAGGCTGCGTAGCTCAGCCATCTTGGTGGATGCCTGTAGCAGGCACTGTTGAATGTTGTCGTCTTAGTTTACCGAAATTTTCTAGTTTAGACGCAGAGGATGTATCAGAATTCAGAGCATATACGTACCATATCCATCCGTAAACAACTCCACTTTAAACACACCACAAATGGAACTGTTCGTTTCAAAAAGCAAGAACTCGCTGCTATTCCAAGGCCTTCCTTTCCATGGTTTAAAAATGGGATGATCTGTGTGAACGAAAGATATAAATCCTTGGAGTACACATCTTTATAAAACACGCTTAATTTAGTGATAATGCGCAGGCCAGTGACAGAATATATTCTGTTCCGAAGGTACTAATGGCTATGTACGGCTCCGAAGAAATAGGTAACGTGCTCGGAGGTTTCGCAGGTATCATTTATCCGTTTCTGTGTCGTGAGACTCGGAGAAAGCAACTCAAACTTTGAGACAACTAGGCTATTTTTACTGATAAGGAAAGCTTTCTCACATGAAATAAAAACTTCGAGCATGCTTCTGCTTGACCTTCAAGAGTTGAACGCGATAACGCAATCTGAGCCCGTTCGCACCACTTTCTCAATCACTAGCCAGGCTTCACTCCTCGGAGGACACCTCAGCCGCGTCATGAGATAAAGAATTCTTCGTCATTGTAACCGATCCTAAAATGCGTACTGCAACTTCAATTAGGAAGTGCCCAATACACCGTAACTCATCATTTTGCGAATTAACCCCTTCATTTTAGGAAGGCACTACGTGCACTAATGGGCTCACCTTATTATTATTATTATTATTATTATTATTATTATTATTATTATTATTATTATTATTAGTAGTAGTAGTAGTAGTAGTAGTAGTACTATTATTATTATTTATTCGGTACCCACAGCGCCCGAGGCACTTCAGTGGCGGAGGGGTTTACAGTCACTTTGGACGGTTCAATATTTTCTCATACACAAAGCATGGAAACAAAACGGTAACAACAACACAATAGCTACAGCAGATTGACAACATAAGTTACACAAGCAGTATGCCATAAATGTGCCAAAAAACACTACACGGTTAAGTCACTTCAACAGGAATTAAAATAAGTTATTTGATACCGGAGTATAGCCACAGTTTTCTTCTGCGTAACGTGTGACGTAAAAAAAGAAAAAAAAAAGAACAAACGATTAGAACAATAATAGATACAGTTCATGCTAAGAACGTGATAAGTACGCATGGGTCATGCAAAAAAAAAAGAGAAAGATCAAAGAAACAATCCTTTCAGCAATGCAAAAAAAGTCACAGTTTCACCGCAAGGGTGAAGCAATGAATGCGATAGCAAAAAATTGTAATGTTATACGAAGTGAGGCTGGCAGCTAACTCTTTTTGGATCCGATCTCACGCAACTCTAGAAAACGCTTGTTTAAGAGAATTCTCTCCGCGTTGAGAGCGCAGCACGTAGAAGGGTACACCGGCCCCCCGCTTCCGGCCGCCGAGAAGGGGGAGATAACGCGCGCGCCCGCGCCCGCGCTCGTAAAATCGAACGTCGCCCCCCCCCCCCCCGCCCGCTGTCGGCCGCCGAGAAGGGGAGATAACGCGCGCGCCCCCGCTCGTAAAATCGAAGGTCGCTCGAGGGACCCCCCCCTCGCGTCTTTTCACGCTCACGAACGACGGGCGCGGCCGGTTATATATATGCATATACATATACGGCAAATGACGCCGACGCCGACGGCGACGGCGAAAACCAGCCGCGAGTGTCCATATAATTGCTATCGCAATAAAACACATCATTTGAAACTACTTTGACGACGTCAGCAAGTACCTATAATTAATAATAATATCTGGGGTTTTACGTCCCAAAACCACGATATGATTATGAGGGACGCCGTAGTGGATGGCTCCGGAAATTTCGACCATCCGGTGTTCTTTAACGTGCACTGACATCGCACAGTACACGGGCCTCTGCCATTTCGCCTCCATCGAAATGCGACCGCCGCGGCCGGGAACGAACCCGTGACCTTCGGGTTAGCAGCCGAGCACCATAACCACTGCTCCACCGCGGCGGACCAAGTACCTATTCCACTCTCGGATAGTTTTTTGGAAAGAATGATTTCTTTAGAAGTTCTGTCCGGCATAGAACTTCTCTTACTTTTCGCTCATGGACTGTTCTGTTCCAGCTAGTTCACAACTATTATAAAATTGACACATCATTGCGCATCTATCCATCAGAATCCCGCGTAACTTGGTGCAAACGCTGACGCATACCCAGAGTGCTCTTAGCCCAATGACACTTTCAAACATTTTTGTTGTTCCACTTTCAGTCAGTGCAGTGCAACTGTTTAGGTATAGCAGTTACTAACGCGAACTTATTATCGGACATTGCTCAAAAAATAGAAAGTATCATCTGTTACTGCAGTAGCAATATCAGCCACAGGAGTATTATGTCACTAATGGAAGCCTGTTAGAGGCCAAGTGCTCATTACGAAATGTTTGCATCTTTGATGTTACTTGCCTGTGTACCACACCATGCGCATGCATACTTTCGGTGATATTTTGCTGTCGGCAACTTCCTGTTAGCGGAGGATAAAATTCCACGCCGTGTATATTACTTCTGTGATAAGTATTTCATAAACATTAAAATTGTGTCGTTCATAAATTTCGAGCTTAATAATCATTATATTTATCATTACGAAAGATTATACACGTTTGTGAAAGCTGTCACTTTCTGTTCGTGTTTGTTTTCTAGACTGTTGCTAATACATTCTTCAACCTCTACGTGGAATTTGTACGCTCACCTGCTTTGATCTCCGAGAAGGGTTGCCAGTATCGAAATAGTAAATCCTAAGAACAAGGTAAAACCAACCCAAGCCATTCAACGAAAGATAAGAAGGAAAATGTTATTGCCAGTTCCAATGACAGTGAATGTGGCAGAAGAGTGCTACTTTGAATTTGACAGTTCCCTTACAAGTCAGTCAACCCGTCTTGGAAAATCTTGCTGAACTTAAAAGTACGAACATGAGCACACAGAAACATGGAGCGCAATTTCACATCCGTCATTACAAGTTCCGTGTAATATTCCAAGAAATGTAATGGGCTGTCCCGTATTCTAGCATATCATTTAACCTAAAATAAAATGAATGTATGTCAGGATACTGAAGCTCCATCTACCCGTCACTATGGTCTAGTGCTTATGGTTTTCGCTGCTGACTCGCAAGTCGCGGGATTAAATTATGGCTGCGGCGGCCGCATTTCGATGGAGGCAAAAATACTTGGGGCATGTGTACTTAGATTTAGATGCACGTTAAAGAACCCTTGATGATCGACATTTCCGGAGCTATCCACTACATCGTGCCTCATAACCATATCGTGGCTTTGGGGAATACTACCCCAAATATTATTGTTAGTAAGCTCCGTCTGTAAATTCCAATGAGGTACAAAACATGCCTCGGCAGAAATCGTCTAGTAAAAGCCGCATAACTGTAAATTTGATCAAAGGTGGAGAAGCCATCACGTTTAAAATGTCTGCGAAGCTGTGCACACAATGCCTTGAGATGTCAAATGCGCCAGAGTACAGAAAACGCTATTATGAAAGTAATA
>JALIZH010018547.1:0-23496 GCA_030522465.1 Rhipicephalus appendiculatus
GCCCCGGTGATGTCAAGATAGGCTACGTATAAGGGCCTGTTTTCTATTTTTGATATTTCTATACACTGTGTAAGAACAAACAGGTTATCGTCTAACCGCCTGTCGATTCGGAATCCATTCTGGAGTTCTCCCAAAATATAATATTGCTCTACCCACGTTTCTATTTTTAATTTTACTGCCTGCATCGCCAACCGGTATAGCACCGATGTAATGGTTAGCGGTCTATACGAGCGAATGTTATCCTTTTCTCCCCTGCCTTCATAGATTAGGTTCATTCTACTTTTTCGCCAACTGTCTGGTATTTCCCTCTCCTGTAAGCACTTTTCTACGGCTTTCAGCAGTGCTTCTTTAGTGTTATGTCCTAGTTCGTTAATAAGGCTGACGGGAACCCCATCTAATCCCGGAGTAGTGCGCTTAGGAATTTTTCCTTCGGCCTTCTCCCAATTGAAATTCTCAAGTACTACATCTTCCTCGGTTGTACTCTTCTGCATACTTTTACTCACCGGGGGAATCCCCTGGGCGACCTTTTTAAACGAATCGGCTGTTACCTTTCGGATGTAACCTAGTGCATCATACCCTTCCAATTGATTTCCTCCTTCATCTATCATATGTTGTTGCATTGTGACAGACTTCCTACCTAGCGCTTTTAGGTGGCTCCAAAATATCCTAGGCGCGGCCTTCCTCTTTTCGCGAATCTCTGTCATCCAGCGTTCACTTTCGCCTTTAATTTTTGCCTCGACTAATTTCTGCACAATGGATTTTTGCTCTAAATATATTTCCCATACTCGGTTGACTCCATCCTGTGGCCGCTTCTCCTTTTTTGCCTCTCTGTGCTACCGTGATGCCTCACGTCGCTTCTCGATCGCATCCCGGATTTCTTTGTTCCACCAACATTTTGGCTTTCTCTTTCCTTTCCAAGAAATAGTTTTCTTCTCTCTTTCTATTTCTTTCGTGATTACATGTAGCAGCTCACTATACTTCCAGTCTTTGCCTGGCAGTTTGTCTACTTCTTCCTCGACTCTTGCGGCTATATTTGTTATTTGTTTCTCATTTAAATACGAGCTGCCAATGTTTGATTCTAGGTTCTTATTTCCAGTTTTATATCCCATTTGTAATGTTATGCGTTTATGATCACTATCCAAGCTGTTAATGCCTTCCTCGTCTATTCTCATCTTTGTCAGTGTGTCATAGATTCCTTCTGTCATGAGACAATAATCAATGCTCGATTGCCTGTTTCCGACTTCCCACGTGATCTGTCCCTCACACTTAGGCCCCGCGTTAACTATTTCAAGACTATGTTGCTCGCAGAGATCTAGCAATAACTTGCCATTGGAGTCTGAATATCCGTCAAGGTCATGTATGTGAGCATTCATGTCCCCTAGAAGAATTATTTCGGCATCATGACCAAATTCTTTAATATCGGTGCTTATGCATTTCACTATCTCCAGATTCTTTTCTCTGCAGTTATTCCCCGTCCACAAGTAAGCTAGCCCTAGCCACGTTTTCTTTCCACCTACTGTGCCCGAAACCCATAGGTGCTCTGAACACGTTTGCTTCACTCTATCCCATTTTGCTCTGCTATGAATTAGCATTCCAACACCCCCAACTCTCCTTTCTGATATGATCCTGTTGCATCCTTCCCAAATGTAATTGTCAATATGTGGTGGCTCTTCCAAGTCTCTAAGGTGTGTTTCTGTAACCGCATAAACACCTATCTGTTCCTTGTTTAACTGTTCCTCAATCTCTAACCATTTTGCCTTTTTTCTGCCACCCTGCATGTTAATGTAACCAATTGCAACACGCGCCTTCTCCCTTCTGTTACCTTTTCTCTGGTTTTTCGCTATACTACCTGTCACAAAGTCCCCCTGGTTGTTGTCCTCATTACACGCTAACCTGGACACCGAAGGGCCCGCGTGCCCCCCAAAAAAGCTACTGCGCGTCCTGCAAGTCGCCAACCCACCTCATGACCAAGCCTCCGATTGAAGTGTATTCCGTCTCTTCGAAAACCACCCCACCTGTGCACCTCTATGTTTATTTCCACTACCTCGATGCCTTTCTCTCGACTCATCTGCCATATCTCTTTGTTTGCGTCGACAACCGCTCTTTGCAGGTTGCCGTCACGCAACGGTACCTCTGGTATTGTGCATACCACTATCTGCACCTGAGGGGAAATGGCGCGCATGTCATCGACCCCTTTCGCCAATGTGGTCGCTAGTTCGGCTGATTCTTCATTCAAGACGTCGTTTAGGCCGCCCGCAATTACCACGAGGTTATGTCCATTAGCTTTAGCTGCGAGTTTTGCGCTAGCTTGTTTCATCACTGATCCCAGCCTATGTCCCGGGAACGTCCCTATTAAAACTCGTTTGTCGCCTCTCATCCTTTCCTTGACTGCTTCTGCGCATCTAGCTAAATTCGAGTCCCCGGCCATTGTCACGTGCTCCGACTTTTCTGCTCCACTGTCCCGCACCTGGCCACTGCCTCGGTCACCAGCTCGCGCAACCGCCGCTGTTTTGCTCCCTCCCTTCCCCCAAAACCACCTCGCGGAAACTGGGTCCTGTGAACCCCTGCACCTGTCATCCCCACACCTGTTTCCCCCTTCGCGTCTCCCAATATGGGGGGTTGATGCGCCCCTGTTCCCGCCGTCGCTTGCTTCCTTGTTCACCATGACTGCCTTCGCTAGCCCTTCCTCAGCTGACTTAAGCCTTTCTCCCATAGCCATCGTTTTTTCTCGCTCTGTCGCCAACGTATTCTCCAGGTCGGCGATTCTTACCATGAGCTCATTCTGGGCAGCCATCATTATTTCCATTTTCGCCTCTAACTCACATTGCTTACACTTGGCGTCAGCTTGTTCTGCCTTGTCATCCGCACAAACCTCTATTTTCCATCCCATTCCGCACCCTGAACACTTTACGGTCTTTTTGACCATGGCTAGATCGTTCACACTTCGGATTACATACACTCAAAGCCAAAAGGTACCACAAACTCCGCCAGTATGCTTCAAAGCACTTGTGTACCCTTCAGCCACGTGGTGGCCGAACAAAAAAAAAACACAAAAGCCAGGCGACTGTCACACAAGAAACAGTACAAAGTTGTAACCCCAATTAAGCTTCAATCTAGTGGCTTATGTACTCATATAACTAATAACAGCAAGCTCGAATCATGCACAAAAACATATCTGTCGCTGTCATTCCGGAGCCCACGAAAAACACGTCCGTCCTCTAGCGCTCCAACTCCCAAGTTGTGGATGGATGGATGGATGCTATGAGCGTCCCCTTTATAACGGGGCGGTGACATGTCTGCCACCAGGCTCGAAAAAAAACTTTCTTTTTTATGGTGGCCTAATGCCTTATCTACATTGATTAAATCCATGTTATTACAGCAAAGAAAAATATAAGTTCACGGTCCATCTCTCTGCTTCTTAAGGCAGAATGACCTTATTTTCCCCCTTCTTCATTTTTGTACTTTATCTCTACTTTTCTGCCACCAATACTCTAACCGTCTCTTACTTATTTCTATCGCGGACGTGTTCAGCTTTCCATTGTTGTCCCTAAAACCCAAGGCTTCATGTAGACTCGTGTCCACACGTATATCTGGGTGGATATCGCCACATTCAATCAGTACATGTTCCATCGTTTCCTTAGTTCCCCCCGCAGCATGTACATTGTTCTTCTTCGTTACAGAATCTCGCTTTATAGCTACGCGTTCTAAGGCAACCCGACCTTGCCTCAAACAGTAAAGCGCTTCCCCTTGAATTATCATAAAACCTCTCCCTCCTTAATTCGTTTTTTCCCTTTCGGTAGTCACTGAGAGCCGGCTTCTTTTCCATCGCTGTCATCCAATAAGTCCTCTCCGCCTCTCTGACTTTTCGCTTAATGCTCCTTGTTGCCATGTCGCCCACACTGCTAGCCGTATATTTACTGGTGAGCCTCCTAGTTCTTTTTCTCCACTGCGTGTAGACGCTTTTTCTATACAAATACCTGAAAAACCTTCCCTGCCCATCTACTCTCCTTCATTTTCCGCAGCCTCTCTTCAAATCTAATTTTGCTCTGAGCTTCCCTCACTTCAAAACCTGTCCATCCCATATCACCCTTTACCAGCCTCATTTGTCGTCTTCCCGTGAGCGCCCAACGCGAGGCGTCCCACAGTCCTTTGATTTACATCCATTCCAGATTGCACCTCTGACTTCATGCACACCACTGAGTTCCCAAATGTAAGCCCCGGAACCATCACACCCTTCCACAGCCCTCGAAGCACCTCGTACCTATTGTATCCCCATAACGCTCTGTGCTTCATGATTGCAGCATTCCTCTTTCCCTTTGTTACCGATGCTTTCTCTTGTACCTCCATATATCTATCCCCCCTCATTTACCCACACTCCGAGGTACTTGTATTCGCTTACCCTCGGTATTTCTTGGCCCTGTATTAAGACCGCATGGTCTTCGTGATCATTGAATACCATCAATCCACATTTTGTTGCACTAAAACCTAGTCCTAGAGCCTCGCCCTCCCTTCCGCATATATCTGCCAGCCGCTGTATATCATCTTCACTGTCCGCAAATAAGACAATATCGTCAGCATAAAATAGACCTGGAAGCTTCTGCTCAACCATCGCGCCTGCCTGTTTGTGTGACAGAATAAATCCAATGTTGCTCCCTTCTAGCGCTTTTTCCATCCTCACCATGTACAGCATGAATAACAGCGGGGACAAAGGACATCCCTGTCTCAGCCCCTTGCTAATGTCAACGCTGTCCTTGCTGCTTATTCCTTCCCATTCTACAAAAACTGTATTTTCTCGGTATATCTCCCTCAAAAGCTGTATACAGTCGTCACCTATGCCCACTTCCTTCAATATATCCCACAAAATTTCCTGACTAACGTTGTCATATGCCCCGGTGATGTCTAGATAAGCTACGTATAAGGGCCTGTTTTCTATTTTTGATATTTCTATACACTGTGTAAGAACAAACAGGTTATCGTCTAACCGCCTGTCGATTCGGAATCCATTCTGGAGTTCTCCGAAAATATCATTTTGCTCTACCCACGTTTCTATTTTTAATTTTACTGCCTGCATCGCCAACCGGTATAGCACCGATGTAATAGTTAGCGGTCTATACGAGCGAATGTTATCCTTTTCTCCCCTGCCTTTATAGATTAAGTTCATTCTACTTTTTCGCCAACTGTCTGGTATTTCCCTCTCCTGTAAGCACTTTTCTACGGCTTTCAGCAGTGCTTCTTTAGTGCTCTGTCCTAGTTCGTTAATTAGGCTGACGGGAACCCCATCTAAGCCCGGAGTAGTGCGCTTAGGAATTTTTCCTTCGGCCTTCTTTCAATTGAAATTTTCAAGTACTACATCTTCCTCGGTTGTACTCTTCTGTATACTTTTACTCACCGGGGGAATCCCCTGGGCGATCTTTTTAAACGAATCGGTTGTTACCTTTCGGATGTAACCTAGCGCTTCATACCCTTCCAATTGATTTCCTTCTTCATCTAACATATGTTGTTGCATTGTTACAGACTTCCTACCTAGCGCTTTTAGGTGGCTCCAAAATATCCTAGGCGCGGCCTTCTTCTTTTCGCGAATCTCTGTCATCCAGCGTTCACTTTCGCCTTTAATTTTTGCCTCGACTAATTTCTGCACAATGGATTTTTTGCTCTAAATATATTTCCCATACTTGGTTGACTTCATCCTGTGGCCGCTTCTCCTTTTTTGCTTGTCTGTGCTGCCGTGATGCCTCACGTCGCTTCTCGATCGCATCCCGGATTTCTTTGTTCCACCAACTTTTTGGCTTTCTCTTTCCTTTCCAAGAAATAGTTTTCTTCCCTTTTTCTATTTCTTTCGTGATTACATGTAGCAGCTCACTATACTTCCAGTCTTTGCCTGGAAGTTTGTCTACTTCTTCCTCGACTCTTGCGGCTATATTAGTTATTTGTTTCTCATTTAAATATGAGCTGCCAATGTTCGATTCTAGGTTCTTATTTTCAGTTTTATATCCCATTTGTAATGTTATGCGTTTATGATCACTACCCAAGCTGTTAATGCCTTCCTCGTCTACTCTCATCTCTCTAAGTTTGTCATAGATTCCTTCTGTCATGAGACAATAATCAATGCTCGACTGCCTGTTTCCGACTTCCCACGTGATCTGTCCCTCACACTTAGGCCCCGCGTTAACTATTTCAAGAATATGTTGCTCGCAGAGATCTGGCAATAACTTGCCATTGGAGTCTGAATATCCGTCAAGGTCATGTATGTGTGCATTCATGTCCCCTAGAAGGATTATTTCGGCATCATGACCAAATTCTTTAATATCGGTGCTTATGCATTTCACTATCTCCAGATTCTTTTCTCCGCAGTTATTCCCCGTCCACAAGTAAGCTACACCTAGCCACGTTTTCTTTCCACCTACTGTGCCCGAAACCCACAGGTGCTCTGAACACGTTTGCTTCACTCTATCCCATTTTGCTCTGCTATGAATTAGCATTCCAACACCCCCCACCTCTCCTTTCTGATATGATCCTGTTGCATCCTTCCCAAATGTAATTGTCAATATGTGGTGGCTCTTCCAAGTCTCTAAGGTGTGTTTCTGTAACCGCATAAACACCTATCTGTTCCTTGTTTAACTGTCCCTCAATCTCTAACCATTTTGCCTTTTTTCTGCCACCCTGCATGTTAATGTAACCAATTGCAACACGCGCCTTCTCCCTTCTGTTACCTTTTCTCTGGTTTTTCGCTATACTACCTGTCACAGAGTCCCCCCTGGTTGTTGTCCTCATTACACGCTACCCTGGACACCGAGGGGCCCGCGTGCCCCCCAAAAAAAGCTACTGCGCGTCCTGCAAGTCGCCAACCCACCTCATGACCAAGCCTCCTATTGAAGTGTATTCCGTCTCTTCGAAAACCACCCCACCTGTGCACCTCTCTGTTTATTTCCACTACCTCGATGCCCTTCTCTCGACTCATCCGCCATATCTCTTTGTTTGCGTCGACAACCGCTCTTTGCAGGTTGCCGTCACGCACCGGTACCTCCGGTATTGTGCATACCACTATCTGCACCTGAGGGGAAATGGCGCGCATGTCATCGACCCCTTTCGCCAATGTGGTCGCTAGTTCGGCTGATTCTTCATTCAAGACGTCGTTTAGACCTCCCGCAATTATCACGAGGTTACGTCCATTAGCTTTAGTTGCGAGTTCTGCGCTAGCTTGTCTCATCACTGATCCCAGCCTACGTCCCGGGAACGTCCCTATTAAAACTCGTTTGTCGCCTCTCACCCTTTCCTTGACTGCTTCTGCGCATCTAGCTAAATTCGAGTCCCCGGCCATTATAACGTGCTGCGACTTTTCTGCTGGACTGTCCCGCACCTGGCCACTGCCTCGGTCACCAGCTCGCGCAACCGCCGCTGTTTTGCTCCCTCCCATCCCCAAAACCACCTCGCGGAAACTGGGTCCTGTGCCCCCCTGCACCTGTCTTCGCCAAACCTGTCTCCACCTTCGCGTCTCCCACTATGGGGGGTTGATGCCCCCCCCTGTTCCCGCCGTCGCTTGCTTCCTTGTTCACCATGACTGCCTTCGCTAACCCTTCCTCAGCTGACTTTAGCCTTTCTCCCATAGCCATCGTTTTTTCTCGCTCTGTCGCCAACGCATTCTCCAGCTCGGCGATTTTTACCTTGAGCTCATTCTGGGAAGCCATCATTATTTCCATTTTCGCCTCTAACTCACATTGCTTACACTTGGCGTCAGCTTGTTCTGCCTTGTCATCCTCTATTTTCCATCCCATTCCGCACCCTGAACACTTTACGATTTTTTGGACCATGGCCAGATCGTTCACACTTCGGATTACATGCACTCAAAGCCAAAAGGTACCACAAAACTCCGCCAGTATGCTTCAAAGCACTTGTGTACCCTTCAGCCACGTGGTGGCCGAAAAAAAAAGAAAAAAAAAAGCCAAGCGACTGTCACACAAGAAACAGTACAAATTTGTAACCCCAATTAATCTTCAATCTAGTGGGTTATGTACTCATATAACTAATAAAAGCAAGCTCGAATCATGCAGAAAAAACTGATCTGTCGCTGTCATTCCGGAGCCCACGAAAAACACGGCCGTCCTCTAGCGGCACTACGCGGCCTAAAATCCCGAGCAAGCGCCCCCCCTACGGTGAAAGATAATCCGACAAGATTTGGAGGGCGGGTGGGGCCTTGCTCGGTCGCAGATCAAAATTCAAGGTGGGGGCGCAAGAGCCACTAAGAATAAAGAATGCACACACGTACTTCTAATGAAATGCTTTATTGAATACGCACTCATTAAATGACCAAGGCCCATTCACCATCAAGGGGGGAAATAAAGACAGTGAAAATGGCGGGTCATTGGTGCATATTTCAAATCTACTAAAAAAAGGGGGGGGGGGGGGGGCACTTGCTCAAGATTTTACGGTATTCCAAACCTGATTAGACTGTTTACCCACACAGAACGCCCTGCAATAAACAAAAAAAATGCCTTGACATATGCACACAATGTTCCATACACACTGCGTGCTCTTGGGGTTTCCATTCAGTCAACAAAAAACTGGCAATGGATCAAGGGTTTGTTTCTTTATTAGACAACCCAATGAAAGCATCAGACAATGAAGCCAAGGAAGGTACAGGGGCCATTATTTGTAGGATTAGCAGTTATGACATAAATGGAAAGAACTAAAGCATCTTTTCTGCTAGTAGGGACTGGACCTGCAACCTTCAGATAGCACGTCGGACGCTCTACCAATCAGGCTATGGTGGCGGTCGCTTTCTTCTCCACTGGGTATTTCTATGTGTGTAATCCTAGAACCGTTGGCGAGTGCCGCTTGAAGCCACGAGATTCCTGTGGAACTCTTTTTTTCAGCTAGCGTCATGTACTTCAGATACCATAGCGCAATAAACGAACAAGACACAAGATGAAGACAGGACTAGTGCATACTTTCAACTAAGCTTCAAGCATAGAAATGTTTGTATCCTGTGCACAAAAAGAGATGTTTACCAAATTCCATTTTCACGCGGAAGGCGTTATCTAGGCTGTACTGACAGGTGCCTGAACGTCCGTCTGCACGAGCACAACAAAAGTCATGAATACTGCGATACGTAGACGACTCGCTGCCCATTCTAAAAAATGTGACGTCAAGCCACAGTGTCATCTTCTTTTCAATTCGACACTTGTTCTGTATCACCATTGTGATAAGATAATAAGAAAAAAACTGTAGAAGCGTCCGAGATAGCCAGAGCAGGAAAGGAATGTGTCAGCATGCCATGTGTTGTTTTGTCTAAAAACTTGATAGTTTGACTTAAAACGACACGTGCACAATTACCTTCTTTCTTTCTGTCACTTGTTTCCTCTTGCACTTTCAGATGCGTGTTTATATATGCCCAGGATGTGCAATAAAACCTTAGTTAAAAGTAAGCGGTAGTCCTGTCTTTGTCTTGCATCGTGTTTGTTTATTGCGCTATGGTATCTGAAGTACGGTGAACTACCAACAAGCCCAAACTTCTTCCCTTCTGAGGCGTCATGTAGCATGTGATCTTTTCTTTACAAACTGGCAGCTCACCAGTAGAACTTCACACCACCTATGGTAATCAAGTCTGCCATAACGAGACCCTCGCTATTAATGAACAAAAGAAGAATGGATCAAGGGCTTCTTTCCTTGTTAGACACAAACTAATAAAAAACCTATGAACCAACAGACAACGCAGCCAAAAGTGCATTATTTGTAGTCTTATCTGTAGTGTAGTAATTATGACCTAAATGGAAAGGAATTAAAGATGACAAGAAAGCAACTTTGCCATGAGTAATCACCGAACCTACAACCTTCAAGTAACACATCCAATGCCCTGCCAACTGAGCTACGGCAGCAGTCGCTTTCCCGTCCACTTTATAGGGTGTTAAATACCAAATACCAATAAGTTCCTTGGCTTCATTACCTGTTGATTTTATTATTCGGTCAACCGGCATCTTTACCAATGCTTAAAGCACTATCAATAAGACCCACACCCATAAAAAGTGGCTGATTAAACGAGAAAAATATGGCTGCAACATTATATCGGAGCTTACAACGGCCCTTAAGCTAGTTGGAAACGTCGGGGTCGCAGTAGAGCGCACGGTTAGAACACAACCAGTGATGCCGACTGCTTGAATGCAACTGCTCATACCGAATTCGCGTCTCGAACACGAGCTTCGTTTTTATTCTTCTCGTCTTCGGCTGTCACTGCCAATACGCCTGTCGAGCTCCCCGATCTAAGCATATGTGCCTTGCAGTGACAGTGGGCGCTAAAAGCTCATTGCAACACAAAGTGAGTGTACTTCAAACGGAACTCAATCATAGGCCACAGACTTTCCAAACCACTCTAATTCCCATACATCCTGCAGCGGGGCTGAAATAAAACCAATCTTTTTCACTGTCTCTCTTGGTTGGCTAGCTATGCAGACAAATTATTTACCTAACCTCAACATGAGATGCTGTGTATATGGACTGAGAGATGTATGAAATATTATTGTCCTTTGAAAAACATTGAGGACGCTTGAGCTTCGCTTCCAAGAGTAGAACGCGATAGCATAATGGGGCCCTGTTCACATTGCCTCTTCAGTCACTAGCATGGCTGCACTTCTCAGCGGACACCTTAGCAGTGCCTCAAGGAAAGAAAATTCTGTGCGCATAACATTGGCCATTAAAAACTATCCTAAAGTGCCTACTGCAACTACAGTTGTAGAATGCCTCCTATGCCATAATTCTTCTTTTGCAAATCAGACAAATGCCCACTATGCATGCGTAAGGCAACACGTGAACCTACGCAGCTGCTCATTTAGCCGATGTTCTTGCTGATTGTGATTATTCATTATGTCTGAACGTTTTGTAATAGGTGGGCCTTTAAACCCCTCACTACGCATCCGTAATACCAACACGATAACCTACGTAGCTCCTCACTTTGTAGATGCTATTGCTGATGAATATAATTAAATATGTCAGAGTCCTTTGTAAGGGTCTCCCTTTCCAGAGGTGCACTGAGGTACGGGGGCGGGGCCACTTTTCTTTTTGCTGTTTTTGTTTGGTTCCTGGCATCATTTCCATTTTTTTCTGTATTATTGTTTTTTTTTTTTTCACGCGGAGCAGTTGTATGTACTCTGCAGCATTTATCGCTCTCTTTTCTTGTTCTCGCACGGGTAGGGACAACGCAGTGCGGATCATGGACCAAACAAGACTGACACGACACATTTGATCGCACGTTTGACCACGACATGGTCTGAGGTGGAGTGGCGTGGTCACTTTTAATTGCCATCTGGCTAACGCCCAAGCCAAACTCAATGTGTGTGTCGGCCCTGATTACAATCACAAGTGCCCGTGCGACACTGGTATTATTGCACGGTGTGAAAGCAAGCTAACGGCATGAAGAAGTTTGAGCCATTATGGTGTCGGTTGTTACACAATGGATACGCAAATCGTTGGAGGAACACCTAATATTTCCGAAGATCTTGTGATTCCGAAGATCTGTGTTCTGCAAGAACCTGTCATGGAAACTGAACACACTTGAGCGCTGGCCAAACATCTGCAGAGTTTTGAACTCTCGAATTAAGCTGAAAGTGCTTGACGAGTAGGTAGATAGATAGATAGATGGATAGATAGATATCTAGATAGATAGATAGATAGATAGATAGATAGATAGATAGATAGATAGATAGAGATAGATAGATAGATAGATAGATAGATAGATATATAGATAGATAGATAGATAGATAGATAGATAGATAGATAGATAGATAGATAGATAGATAGATAGATAGATAGATAGATAGATAGATAGATAGATAGATAGATAGATAGATAGATAGATAGATAGATAGATAGATAGATACGCTCAATGTCACCGAAGTTCGCTAAGAATTGCTTCGCATTTCAAATGTAAACTTAATCAGACTACTATAAAAACAGAGCCAATGCTCGAACCAGCATTGACGTTAACCCTACATGACAGTTGTATCGCAGGATAACATTTGTAATGTTTGTTGTTTTTGTGTAAAAGTACGCAGCCAGAACTGCAACCACCTTTGACGTTGAACAGACATTACGCCTGCATGCGTCTTTTTCCAAACCAGTTTCAAGACCTCGCGTGGGTGGCTCTGTGGTAGAATGCCTCACAGCCACGCAGAATGCTTGAGTTCGATTCCCGCTGGGAACCTAATTTTTATTCTTTGCATCCTTGGGGTCAACGCTGCCGATGTCGGTTTTTGTTAACATTCGTATTTAAATTACTGATGTTTGTTCTGGCCGTTCCTAGGTAAATTTAATACTGTCAATCACCTGTGGCGCATACCCGCGTACCGCGGCCCGTGGTGTACGGGTATGTGCTACAGGTATCATTGGGGAAGGGTTTGAAGATGTACTCGACAGGAATTTCAAGTTATTTACGTCATGACCAGACAGTCATATTTCTCAAGCCTTCTTACCCTCCCATTAGTTTGGTATACACCTAGTTAAGGAGTTGATCACTAGAGCACCTAGACGTAGAGGCTAGACAAATACAGTACTTTAAAATTTGAAGTTTATTTCATATTTTCTATGGTAGTACAAGCGCTCACACTACCTTGAGTTTGCTTAGAAAGGCTTTCGAATCTTACACTTTAAGCCAACACAACACTAGATGGCGATGGAGCATTTGTTGTTTTCCGACTACCAATTACATAAACCACTCTCGGCCGGGTTTTGCCGTCGGCATCGCCATGTCGCGTAGATTTATGCACGGTGTTTGAAGAAATGTGCCCCAAATATTGAAAAAATTAGCCAAATGCCATATTAGCTCGCAGTCTTCAGAAGTGCCTAAAGCACTTCTGAAGCACATCTTAAGGTGGTTAAAGGCATAATTTGGAACAGTAATTTGGAAATTGAAATAATTAACTTTTTAGTTACTGGAGTTCGGTGGTTATGTCAAATGAAAGAATTGAAGTTCTTCATGGGTAAAATTCATTGCAGCTTTGAGATTTCAAAACTGGCCTCTGGCAATTATTTTGGCGAAAATCGAACGGTGAAACCGAAACTCAAGCACGTATGAGCGGAAGAAGACGACCAGAATGACGTCACTGTTCAAAACAATGATTACAGAAATGCAGATTTTTCGCGTTCGTTAACGTATGCGCACCATGCGTGCTATAATTACAATCGCAGCCCACACACCCATACAGCATAGTCGGCTTATTGTTGATATAACGGCGCTCACTCATAATGGACGTCTCAGAGGAATATGGCAGTTGCGCTCTTCCGCATTCGGCTTCGGTTTCAGCTAAATTTTGCTAAACATCTTTACTTCGCAATGATTACTAGATGCCGCTTTTTCGCAATTTCAAAGGTGCAATGGTTTCTTCGCAAGAAGGACAGTTCTCCCATTATACATAACCGCTTAACTCCAGTAATTAAAAAGTTAACTCATTGGACCGTCTTCGTTACTCTTCCAAATGATGTCTTTCACCATTTAAGATAGCTGCGACTACCGAAGAAGTAAGTGTGAAGGCATCGAAACAAAAACGCAGTTCCCTGATATTTCATGCTTTTTGGTACATTGCGTCTAACACCCTGTGTATGCTTGTGTATATGCATAACACACACACATATATATATATATATATATATATATATATATATATATATATATATATATATATATATATATTGTAGCGAAGCTTTGGAACTATGCAGTGGGTCGTCCTCTCCAACGCCTTCTAGTGGGTCAACCTCTGCGAAGAGAAAGAGCAGCTCGTGCTGAGAGTCGGTCCCCGCCTTGACTGTCGCTGTCGTGCATCGTCGCCGAGTGCCCGTCAATAAACGTCTTAACAATTTGGTGGAGAGTGCTGTTCCCTTAAAACAACTTCGGTCCGCATTCGATGCCCTTGGAGCTTCGATCCCGTACCGTGCCATCTACCATGCCCCAAGACGCCGCTCAGCAAACGCTTCCTCCTTCGCCGACGCCATGTCCCTGTGTCCCCCGCATCCGCGATCCTCCTGTCTTCACCGGCGCGGATGGCACCGACGTCGAGGACTGGCTCGCCATTTACGAACGCGTGAGCGTCCCCAATAAATGGGACGAGGCAGGCAAACTCAGCAACCTACTTGGTCCGCTTTTAAGACCGCCGTCGTTGACGTGTTCGGCCGTCCTGCCGTACAGCGTTTGCAAGCCGAACAGCGTTTGCGTGAACGAGCACAGCAGTCCGGTGAGTCCTTCACTAGCTACATCGAGGACATCCTTGACTTGTGCAAGAAAGTGGACGCGAGCATGTCGGAGTCAGACAGAATCACGCATGTTCTCAAAGGCATCGCCGACGATGCCTTCACCATGCTTCTGGCCAACAACCCTCGCACTGTGGCAGAGGTCAATACGCTGTGCCAAAGTTACGAGGAGCTGCGCCGGCAGCGCTTGATGACCCGTCGACCGCCCTCATGCGACGCTGATCTCGCGGGTTTGTCGGCCGTTTCTGACCACACCACCTTGCTCGCCGAAATCAAGTCGTTCGTGCATGAGGAAATTGCGCGCCAGGTCTCTTTACTGGCTTTCGCTCCACCGCAACATGTTGAACAGCCGTCAACTACACTTCTGCCTCCCCTCCGCCGAGCGATTCAGCAGGAAGTCGCGGAGGTCATTTCTGAATACCACCAGCCGCCTCGTACCTGCGCCGCTAAGCTACGCCCAAGTTGTAGCCAGGCCGCCCCCACCGATTCCTGTGGCTGACCCGCTTAGTTACACGAAAGCCGTCGTAAGACCACAGGCCTTCGGCGCAACTGTGCCGCATGCATACGCCGACGTCGTCCACGTGCCCCGACTGCCGCCCACCGTGCAGTCATATCAGCAGCCGCCTCGCCCATCGCGTTCTGTGACATGGATTGGACCCGCGAACCGATCGCGCACTTCCGACAACCGCCCCATCTGCTTTTTCTGCGGTTGCGCCGGTCACGTCGCACGCTATTGCAATCGCGTGCAGCAGCCTCGGGTCGCATCCAACCTTCCCAGCGATTCGAGACGCCCTTATTATGACCAACCGCCGCCTATGTCACCGAAGTCCCGCCCCGCACCATCTACACGCCGTTCACAGTCTCCTCAACGTCGCTCACTGTCGCCAATGCGGCCACGTCCACCCGCACGCGACCAGGAAAATTAGTCGTCTCAGTCCACGAGGCAAGTGCTGCGACGCTGTCGAACTGCGAAAGCCCTCAGGGAAGCCCATCGAACGTGATAGACGTGTTTGTGGACGGTGTTCCCGCATCTGCCCTTGTAGATACTAGAGCCGCCGTATCCGTCATGGACGCAAAACTTTGCCGATTACTGCGCCAAGTGACGACGCCACTTTCCGGGCTCTCCCTCCGTACAGCCAGCGCCCAAAGCATTTACCCTAGAGCGGTGTGCACAGCCCGCCTCATGATTCAGGACGCGATGTACGCCGTTGAACTGATCATAATTCCTGCATGCTCTCACGTCGTCATCCTTGGATGGGATTTTCTCTCCCGCCACGACGCCGTCATTCATTGCGCACCAGCTGAAATAGAGCTCTCACTATTCGCTTATTTGACGCCGGCCGACAGTCCATCGGCTGCAAGCAAGGTACTCGTCAAAGACGACACCAAAGTGGCTGAAAACTCGTCAACGGCGGTGTCAGTCTACTGCGCCAGTCTTTCCGACACCATTGCACTCCTCTCGCGATCTGACTGTGTTTTCATGAGGAAAGGCTTGCTGGTTCCTTTCGCGACCGTGCAAGTCACTCACGGCAGCACCTCTATTTTTGTTATGAACTCATCCCCGTACAGTGTTACGTTGGTGCGAGTGGAATGTCTCGGCAGCGTGGAACTCATCGAAGACGCACAAGTTATTGATGAACCCTATGACACGCACTGCCCAAGTTCCAGTACGCTCAGTGCTGTTTCTACATGTGCTTCATCATCCGCTGTTGTATTTGGTTCCTCCATTCCCGACAACCTTACGCCGGTCCAGCGTTCCCAGCTTCTGGGTCTGTTGGAATAATTTCGCTCTTCTTTGATGTCGCTCAACCTTCTCTCAGCCGCTCGTCCGCCGTTACGCATCGCATCGACACAGGCGCCCAACCACCACGGCGGCAACGTCCATATCGCGTATCTCCCACAGGACGCCGTGTAATCAACGAGCAAGTCGACGCCATGCTTCGACGCGATGTTATTGGACCCTGTAACAGCACCTGGGCGTCTCCTGTCGTTCTCGTTGCGAAGAAGGATGGTTCTGTGCGGTTCTGTGTGGACTACCGACGCCTCAACAAGATCGCTCGTAGGGACGTGTATCCACTACCGCGATAGACGACGCGATTGAAAGCCTGCAAGGAGCAGAATTCTTTTCATCTCTCAATTTGCGCTCAGGGTACTGGCAAGTACCTATGGCTGAAGACGCTCGACCGAAGACCGCCTTTGTCACGCCCGACGGCTTGTACGAATTCAACGTCATGCCGTTTGGGCTGTGCAATGCGCCCGCCACCTTTGAGCGCATGATGTATACCGTTCTGCGCAACCTGAAATGGCACACGTGCCTGGGCTACCTCGACGACGTCGGCGTTTTCGCTCCGGACTTCTCCACGCATCTTCAACGCCTGCGGCATGTTTTGACGCGCTTGAGTGACGCCGGTCTGCAACTGAACCTAAAGAAGTGCCGATTTGCAGCACGGAAGCTGACAATACTCGGCTACGTCGTGTCCAAGGACGGAATTCTCCCCGATCCAGCCAAGCTTCGGGCTGTGACTGAGTTCCCCAAGCCGACGTCCGTCAAGGAACTGCGCAGTTTCGTAGCACTGTGTTCCTACTTTCGGCGCTTCATTCGAAACTTCGCGACTATCATATTGCCGCTAACGAAGCTCCTCGGAAGTAACGGGCATCGCCATTCGTGGACGTCAAAGTGCGACGACGCTTTCGCAACGCTCCGTCGTTTGTTGACGTCGCCTCCCATACTACGCCACTACGATCCTACGGCCCCTACAGAGGTACATACGGTGCTGGCCTCGGTGCTGTTCTTGCGCAGCGCAAGCCAGGGTTCCCGGAATATGTCGTGGCGTATGCAAGCCGTACGCTTACAAAAGCCGAGACCAATTACACCGTCACGGAGAAAGAATGCCTGGCAATCATCTGGGCCCTTACGATGTTCCGACCTTATTTGTATGGTCGCCCATTTGATGTCGTCACCGACCATCACGCTCTGTGCTGGTTGTCGTCATTGAAGGATCCCTCAGGCAATCTCGCCCGTTGGGCAGTTCGCCTGCAAGACTACGACATCCGCGTGCTGTACCGCAACGGACGCCAGCATGCTGACGCCGACGCCCTCTCGCGCTCTCCCTTGCCTGACGACAATGCCCACAGCTCAGCGCCTCACCTTGCCGTTTCTTCCATCGACCTTCATACCATCGCTACCGAACAGCGCAAGGATCAATGGATTGCCTCACTGATAGACTTGCTGACTGATCCATCGGCAACACCATCCAATCGCGCGTTGCGTCATCAAGCCCACCATTTCGCCGTTCGCGACAACCTCCTCCAACGACGCAATTACAACGGTGAAGGCCGCCAGTGGCTACTAGTCATACCCCGCAGTCTGCGTTCTGACATATGCGAGTCGTTCCACTCTGATCCGCAATGTGCGCACTCCGGCCTATCAAAGACTTACAACCGCATTCGCCAGTGGTACTTTTGGCGAGGGATGTACCGCTACGTGCAGAAATTCGTTCGCTCCTGCATAGATTGTCAGAGCCGCAAAACTTCAACGCACCTGTCGCCGGCAGGTCTCCATCCTCTACCTTGCCCTGACCGGCGGTTTGGGCGCATTGGTATCGATTTGTATGGGCCACTAACGCTAACGTCGGCTGGTAACCGCTGGGCCATCGTGGCTGTAGACCACCTCGCGCGATACGCGGAAACTGCCGCCCTCCCGCGGCTACAGCGCGCGATGTGGCCTCCTTCCTGCTCCAACGATTCATGCTGCGTCACGGGCCACCCCAGGAACTGCTCAGTGATCGAGGCCGTGTTTTCCTGTCCGAAGTCGTCGAAGCGATTCTCAAAGAGTGCAACGTCGTTCACCGCAAAACTGCTGCTTACCACCTGCAGACGAATGGCCTCACCGAACGCTTCAACCGTACGCTCGGCGACATGCTCTCCATGTACTTCGCAGCCGATCACACTAATTGGGATGCCATTCTACCGTTCGTCACCTACGCCTCTAATACCGCCCCTCAGAGCACTACTGGTTTTTCACCTTCCTTCTTATTATATGGAAGGCACTCCTCGCACACTATCGACACGATACTTCCATACAAGCCGGATCCATCTGAGTGTGCGCCTATTTCTGGCACAGCCACGCTTGCTGAAGAGTGTCGAGAGCTTGCAAAGACCTTGACTACACATGATCAAGAGCGGGAGAACAGCATTCGCGCTGACACCAGCACTTCTGCGCCCACGTTCCTCGCTGGAGCGCTCGTATGGCTCTCGATCCCTACCACGGCAACTGGCCTCTCTTCAAACTACTGCCCAAATACGAAGGCCCCTACCGTGTCGTCGAGCGCACTTCCCCTGTAAACTACCTGATCGAACCCATCGAACCATCTTCGGACATGCGCCGTCGAGGGCGCGACATTGTCAACGTGGAGCTCCTCAAGGTCTACCATGACCCGCTCATAGTAACCAGATGTTACGTCGCTAGGCGGCTCACTTTTCGTACCCGGGTAATTGCAGCGATGCTTTGGAACTATGCAGTGGGTCGTCCTCTCCAGCGCCTTCTATTGGGTCGCCCTCTTCGAAGAGAAAGAGCAGCTCGTGCTGAGAGTCGGTCCCCGCTTAGACTGTCGCTGTCGTGCATCGTCGCCGAGTGCCCGCCAATAAACGTCGTAACAATATATATATATATATATATATATATATATATATATATATATATATATATATATATATATATATATATATATATATATATATATATATATATAGTGAAAAGCAAGAACGGCAATGCAACTCGGCTGCTTGCGCAAGGAGCTCGGGGGGACACGGAAGCGGAGAAAAAAGAAGGGGGATAATAGAACAGCTGGCCCGCGAACGGATGCGGTATCCCTCCGTCTCTGTCTTTACAATATATCTACATATATAGACCCAATCGATGCTACATGCATCAAAGGCGCGTGTCCTTCTTTCCTTTTGTTTTATTGCGATAGCAATTATATGGACAGTCTCGGCTGATCTTTGCTGTCATGTCCCGTATATGTATATTTATGTATATATAGGTGAAAGTCACGAAGAAAAATACCCGGGGGTAACAGTGCCGGAGCGCGGGCGACAAACGCCGCTGAAGTGCACATCAAACAAGCCGGCCCACCTCCGTCGCTACGAGGCGTACGCGATAAGATCCTCCCGCCTGTTCGACGAGCCGGGGAATGCTCAAGGAGAGGAAACGCCCCGCGCGTCTTTTACAAGCGCAGAAAGACGCGAGGGGGGGGGGGGGGGATGTCCCTCATGCAGCCACTGCGACCTTTGGTTTTACGAGTGCGGTTGGCGCGGGCGCACGCGTTATCTCGCAATCTCAGCAACCGACAGCGGGCGGCTGGCTCCAACGTGCTCCGCTCACAACGCGAGGACATTGTGCGAACAGTGTCCCTGGAGCGGCCGTATGCTCTTAAACCAGCATTTTGAAGAGTTGCGTGAGATCGAATCCAAAATAGTTCGATCAACATTAGAATTTGTTGCTATCGCATTCACTGCTTCACCCTTGCGGTGAAACTGTGGGTGTTTTTTTATTCTTTTCTTTTTACTGTGCTTATGTTTTCGTCATTCCTCATTTATTTATTTATTTATTTATTTATTTATTTATTCATGACTATTACTGATTATTCTGTTTTTCTGCGTGCAAAAAGAGGGGGGAGGGGGCATTTTTAGCCTTCTTACGTGGCGAACGTTTTCCTAAAGCTGGAGCGGGTCGTATGTATCACTTCTTGTGTTTATACGGCGCGGCGCCACGGGCCAACCGCTGATCCATCTCAACGTGAGCTCCACATGTGTGGTGTGTAGAAGCGGCAATTCTTAACTCCCCCCCCCCCTCCCTTTTTTTTTGTGGTCGCTTTCTCAGGCCGCCTTTCTTATCTACCTCTCGTAGACAATACACGGATATCCCGCCCTCTTCCGGAGGCTCTCCGTCTTTCCTTTCTTCTGTCCCCTTTTCTTTCCCTGGCTGACGACCATCCCAGCCAAGCAACTGTCCCTGTCGCTTTTGAATGCGAAGCATTTCTTAGCGAACTTCGGCGACTTTGAGCGTATCTATCTATCTATCTATCTATCTATCTATCTATCTATCTATCTATCTATCTATCTATCTATCTATCTATCTATCTATCTATCTAGCCGCCTACGACTTTGTGCTCTCCTGGCCGTATCGTTAATGGGATTATTACCAAATTTGGTATGGCATAACATGACTGTATGACGAACATAAATGGCTGGTGATATCATGAAAATCATGACTTGTCATAAAAAGTATGATTTCCATGCCACGCTCATGGCGCGCTCGCGGCCGTTTCGTTAGCTTGCAATGCACTAAATTTGGGATTGAGTGACATGACTGTATGAAGAACATAAATGACAAGTGGTAATATGAAAATCATGACTTCATGAGCGACATGACTTGGATTCCACGCTCATGGCGTGCTCGCGGCCGTTTCGTTAGCATTATATACACCAAATTTGGTATTGAGTGACATGACTCTATGACGAAATAAATGACAAGTGGTAATATGGAAATCATGACTTGCCATATGCAACATGACTTGCATTCCACGCTCATGGCGCGCTCGCGGCCGTTTCTTTAGCTTGATATACACCAAAGTTGGTATTGAGTGACATGACAGTATGACGAACTTAAATGACAAGTGTTAATAAGGAAATCATGACTAGTCATGTGCGCCATGACTTGCATGCCACGCTCATGGCGCGCTCGCGGCCGTTTCGTTAGCTTGAGATACACCAAATTTGATATTGAGTGGCATGACTGTATGACGAACATAAATGACAAGTGATAATATGGAAATCATGACTTCATGAGCGACATGACTTGCATTCCACGCTCATGGCGCGCTCGCGGCCGTTTCGTTAGCTTGATATACACCAAATTTTTTGTTGAGTGACATGACTGTATAACGAACATAAGTGGCAGGTGGTAACATGAAAATCTTGGCATGCATGTCATCTACAATGCCATTTGCATGCCACGCTCATGGTGCGCTTGCGTCCAGTTCGCTAGCTTGACATACACCAAAATCGGGAAATCGTGACGTGACTGTATGACGAACACAAATGACAGGTCGTAACATGTAAAACATGGCATGCAAATATGTAAGGCATGATTTGCTCCTTCCTGGCTGTTTCGCATTACATCGATTCCCACAGTGCGTGGGATCTGCCGGCTTTTTTCGTTAGTTCTTTGTGTCTGTTGTTTTTTTCTTTCTTTTTTTTTAATGTTCTCCTTTGTCCCCCGAAGCTTGGTGGGCGGCCCTCTGCTGCGGATTGTACCATTAGACTTAGATCCTCCGAAGAGGGCTGGACCACCAGCCGAAACTGTTAGGATAAAATAAATATTAGTTTTGGTTTCTATATTGCAGTACTCTCGAAGTTTTTCGCAATTTTAGTAAGGTAATCAGAAGTTCTCTGTATCCGTTTTATACTCATGGCTACTGGAAGTGTACCAATGAAACAGTTAACATGGAAAATTCCGCACCATGCCCCATCTTCAGCCGTCATCGGTAACTCTCAATGAAAGTACCTCTTCAACCAATTCGGCCCCCGTCGAACGAACACGCCGGTCTTCGTGCCTCAGTGTGGATTGTCGGTGCAACAAACGGTTTCACTACTGAACTTCATTCCACGCACGGTGACCACTTTGGTGTTACACGTAGGCTCGAACGACCTTGCATCCTCATCAGCCGCGGTCGTCTTCAAAAAGTACACGGACATGGTGACCAGAATCATGGAACTCCGCCCGGAAATAATCATAATTATGGCCACCTTGGTGCTGCCTAGGGCACCCGAGCGCCCCCGGGCGTGACTCAACCGGCCCTCCGTCGTACGTGTCAACAGGGAAGTGGGCCGCTTCAACCACCTGCTTCGAGGGCACTGTTGTCGAAATAACACGCAGTTTTTCATCGATCTCGCCTTGGAATGGTTCCCGCTTGGCGGGGTACTAGCAGCCGATGGTGCACACTCGAGTTTTGAGGGTGTTGCGCTGATCGCTAGCCACCTGATGTCGCCGCTTTTGTGCAGGTGTGGTGTGGTCGCCGTCAACTTGGCTGGATCACGCACCCTAGGGTTTGCCTAGCTATCAAGTGAACAATTCTCTTCCCGGGACAATTTCCCCAACATCCACGGAGCAAACGGGAGCTGTTACTGATGACCTTCGCAACGAGCGCCGAAGAAAGCCCCGCATGGCTTCAGGAGCAACAGTCCTTACGACACAACTCGGGGCCATGCAGAGGCTGCCGGTGGCAGTGCTTCCCCACGCATGGACTCACTCGTCAACACTTCAGCTACGACCGCTCCAGCACATGTTGCCCTAGCGAATTTATGGCCTTAAGGAAGACAGCTGATAAGGCGTGGGATTTTGAATACATGCTTCAAACCTACAAACCTACATCTCATCGGAATTCACACCAAATGGTCTAACAATTCAACTTGAACCCGCAATGGGTACCTTTTAGAAAAGTGAACAGCATCAGTGGAGCAATATCTTAAAAGATGCATCTATTAAGCTTCCGCGGGTCGTAATACAGCACAGCACACGGAGGGCGGCGAAACTTAAAGAGGAAGAACAGGCGCAGCTAAATCAGTCGAGTTTGACGCAGTTAGAAACAGAAGAGCTTGCCAAATACGAAGAGCGAAAGCGGTGGGCAATCTAGGGGAAAACGAGAATAAATTGAAGCGTGATGGCACTTGCCCGGCATGGAATAGTCCTACCAGTCCTCCTCCCATCGTGGGGGTCTGAATGTGGGTGGAGGTTAGCCAGATGAACGACAGGCGCTCTAAGAGACACAGAGGGGCCCTTTAAAGCGACACAACACAGGACGTGGGACTAAAGAACTTTGAGACGAACATATACATATCGTGCTAGTCTCTCGAGCACGTCTTCAGTCACGCGCACTCACAGTCTGCGGACGGCAGTGTTCGGCCGTAGGCCGGCGGGCTCCGAAGGTAGCAAGGCAGTAGGGCTTGCGGCTGGCCTTGACGATAGCGACGACACCGGGGCGGGTGGCGTAGGTCACGTACCGCGACACCGGAAGGAGGCGCGGCTACAGAAGTACGTCAGCACGTCGCGCGTGGCCAAAGTTTCCGGGACAGCGCCGGGTCGTGGCCCAGGCTCAGAAAGAGCTCTGGAGCCGGCCAGGTACCAAGAACAGCCTCCGGGTGAGGCCCCCAGATAGGATACGAGCGCTGGGGCGTGGCCTAGGCTCGTGAACTGCACACGGGTGT